>BLKR01009262.1:0-142075 GCA_011170035.1 Teleogryllus occipitalis
TTTGGAATATTATTTAACTTCGTTACCAAACTGAGAGGTACACCCGAACAATTTAATCGCCTAGAATATCAAGTAATTAGTTTCATTTGACATACAGTTGCAGATTCTGCACGTCTCTAAAAGGTAGGGTAGTATCGAAAAAAACCGGACCAACAAAATGTAATGGAATGTTCAAGAAGCTTTCGTCCTAAAGACTACGTTGTGAGGAACGTTTCTTTGTCTTCAGCTTTTAACTTCTGGATTTTAAGGCCTTAGAACGCTTCGTCTAGGTGTTATTTAACTACATAGATTTTAATAATGCTGTCCGAGTGTTGCGTGATCCATTTGACATGAATATTTAGATTAATTTTTTCAACAAATCCTTCATATTTTCAAAGTCAAAGTGCAAATCTTCTCGTCTCGTAGAAGTTGTCTTTCTTCAGAGATTTTATTTTTGTAGATCGGTTGCGTGTGCGCAAAACTTATCTATACTACTGAAATAATATAGGAGATGGTTTTATAAAATGTAAACAATAAAACATGATATGATGTAGCGGCAACTGGACTATCAAATGCTGTACTAACTATATTTTCCACCTAGTTTCAATTAAAAATATATCTGTTTAATAATAAATTTAATTTGCTTGCATGTAACATCTAGATCATTTTCTAACATGCAAAAGAGTATTTACAGTACTAAATGTACTACGAGAAAAGTCTTCCTAATTTTATTGCAAATGCTTCAACTTCTCCAAGATATAAATTAATTTGTTGAAATTACTAATAGCTGTAGGGAAAGTATTATTTCCCAGCCTTTTCAATGCAATATCAAGACTGAACACGCTGACGTGAAAATTTCACCGACTCACAGCTGACAAAGAAAATATTGGCACAGGCAAAAGAGAATCCAATCCTAACAAGACACAGCAATCACTCTTCACTAGACACAATCGTGTATTCTTTGCCAATATTGTTTCTTTCTTCTTTTTGACGAAGAACATCAAATGATATAAGAGCTCTCTTTCCATCGTAGTTTGATTTATTTTCTAAGCTCTCTGATAATGCCCTTCTCAAACTTTCTTGAGCCTTCTGTCTTATTTCTTGGATTCACACCCAGAACACCCTTTCAATTTCGTAAAGATGGTTCCTTTCTTGAGTCTGGTCGTTCCATAGTACACTAGCTCCTTTCGTGACTTTTAATCATAGCGAATTGACTGGCAGCGAATTTTCCTTTTATCAAAGTGAAGTGCATCCACCTTCAAAGAAATGAGATCGAATAAACAAGGTAAAACAATTATTTCTCTTAAATGACTTATGTTGGGTCATTACATTCAACCACACAGAAAAAATAAACAACATCGTCAATGAAATGTAGGCCTATGCTTCATAAAATTTCATTTTTAATCATGTTTTTCAAACATTTTCCCCTCATGAACATCCCTTCTTTCCATGAATGTATATTGATTTAAATTAGCAAAGTTGGAAATTTATGAGGTGAGCGATAAAAGCGGGTAAACAGATATTGAATAAGAAATTATATGAGCGTTTAGTAATTAGTCGATACGATGTGGTACCATACCAAGTGCATGAATACTGTAGGTTTATATCACAAACTTTTTACAGAAATAGAATATATTGATATCTTATTCTACAAAAAAAACTTTTTTCTATTTCTGGAGAAAAAAGTTGTGATTCTTATAGTAATTTCAAAGGTGAATCCAAATCTGTTTTCAGTTTTTCTCTGTCAGGGATAGTTTAACCGGAATTTAGTTTTTTTTACTTACAATATTCTACAAATGTAAACTTATTTTTCGGAATTCAAGAAATAGCAATAAAATAATTTACAGTGATCCTGATCAGTGATTTCAGTTACATAATTTAACTCTACCATATTAGGGAAGCCGAGGAAGGTGCTGTCAGAGGTGGTATTCACAAAATAATTCACTTTGTAGCATGTATTTTAAAGGCAGGTATACGGAAAAAGAGAAAATGATACAAATGTGGCAACAACAATTTACATATATTATTTTTTTCTTTGGTAACAAGTGTCTTTCTTGTCTCGAATGATACTCCAGCAATAGTCAGCCAACATTGTAGGCATCCACTTCCCTTTGTACCTTTTTTCAATGGTGGATACGTCTTTATGGAATCTCTCTCCGTGTTGGTCTGATACATCGCTGCAGCTCTCTGGGAAGAAGTCAATATGAGAGTCCATGAAATGTACTTTTAGAGACATATTGCAGCCGAATTCTTGATAAGCTGTGATCATTTGATGCACTATTTCCTTGTAATTTGCAGCTCTTTTTCTTCCAAGGAAGTTTTCTGATACCTTCTTGAAACATTGCCATGCTCGTGCTTCTGCATCAGTGAGGCATTTTTCAAAATCTCTTCTATTTGGAGTTCTCTAATCTGAGGGCCTACAAATACACCTTCTTTTATCTTTGCTGATGAAAGACGACGAAATTTGTCAGCAAGATAGATAAACCCTTCCCCAGTTGGGTTTCATCGCCTTCACAAATTGTTTCATTAATCCAAGTTTGATGTGAAGGGGTGGTAGAAGTATATCTTCACGAGCTACCAGGCTTTGACGTTGGACATTTTTTCCCCCTACTTTCCAATTTCGTTCCGGCCATTTCTTTCTTATGTAGTGGGAGTTTCTGTCGCGGCTATCCCATTCGCAAAGAAAGCAAGCATATTTCGTGTAGCCTTGTTGCATGCCTAATAACAATGCAATTACCTTTAAATCGCTGCATATCTTCCATTTATGCTCACTGTATTTAATTAATTTGAGAATATTTTCTAAGATGTCGTAACTTTCTTTAACCAAACTGCCATAAGCAATTGGGACAGAAGGCATTTTATTTCAGAAGGCATTTTATTTCCATTGTGGAGCAAAACACCCTTGAGACTCATTTTCGACGCATCTATAAAGAGTCTCCAATCCTCTGGGCTGTATTTGAAGTCGAGTGCTTTCATAAGACCTCCAACATTATTGCAGAAGGTCAGTGTCCCCTCGCTTGCAAAGTAGGAAATGAAAATACGTTCTGTGTCTAAATTCACTGATATTGGTACTTCGGTGGAGAAGATTATATTCCTGTAACCTCGAACCAAGCAGTTCTGCCTTTTGTTTACTTAGTCCTATGTCACGCACTAAATCATTTAAATCTGCTTGTGTTAATAAATGAGGCGTTGAAGAACATGTACCCTGATAGAGGGTCATGTCTGTCATAAGATGTCATATCTTTATTGTCATCACTGTTGCTATCTGTTTCTTCACCTGCTTGTCTTGTGGGAACTGGAAGACTTTCAGAGTGTGAAACTGGCCTTCGCGCAGAAGGTAGGTCCGGGTAAACAATGTGTTTCTTTGACTTCTTGTTTGTAAAACCCCGAATTTTCGTCACACAAAAATAACAGTCTGATATATGGTCTTTTGGTTCTCGCCATACCATAGGTACAGCAAATAACATGGTATTTTCTTTTCCTTTCCACCAATTAATTAATTTACAAGAACAAGTTGCGCAACATATATGTGGCACCCATTCTTTATCTTGATCTCCAACGGCTATTCCAAAATACTGCTTATAAGCTTTCCTTATAAAGGGAGAAATACTCTTCCTGTTTCTTGTAAATGTGAATTCTCCGCAGATATAGCAAAAGTTGTCGGGAGTATATAGGCAGGAACGCCGACGAGACATTTTCTAGAAAAATCAAAATTATATCACTATAATCTTTAATTCATGCTGAACAAAGACATTCTTATTTACTCATTTCCTTCTTATCCACTTACTTGTTACTTTCTGTACACCACGAAAAACAAAAGATCACTTTAAACGTTGTCACACTTGAGGCTTCACACTTGAGGTTTTCTGACAATGACTGTTAGGTTAGGTTTGAATTAACCAGTGTTTATGAAAGTTCTCAATTGAGAACGGCGTACCAACATCTGAATACTAAAACATTTGATATGAATACAGAAATCAATTTTGCCAACTGTTGTTTGCAAAATTTCCATCAATTTATGGGGAAAATGCATTTTTTATGATATAAAAGTTAAAATTACTAAAAAACTATCCCTGAACGCGACATTTTGATTTCAGAAATGAGCTACCTATTGTAAATTCATATGGAATCACATACTTTTATCTCAGAAATGGAACCCTTGTAGAACAGTGTATTTATTACATAACACTTAAATTCGATAAATGAACAATTGTACTGTACACATAAAAAGCAATCTTCATTGGTATCAAGCATATTTCTAATTGTTGCTGCGAGTTTATTTAGGTTTATTTGTATAATCTTGAACTAATGATTGTGCATATCAAAATCATGAATCGACGTAAACCACGGTGCACACAGAAACTTACATATAAGTTGGAGAAATCTAAGCCTTCTAAACGTGACGTCATAAAAACGATCGCATCCAGCGCTGAGTAAAATAATTGGTATTGGATAATATCGTTATGCGCCTGACTAGCAAAAATGTAATAGAATGTCCAAAAGTATATCTAAAAAAGTATGTCCAAATAGTCTGCCTTGTAGTACGATGTACAAAGGTTTCTTTGAGACCTTTAGCCTAAAAATTTTAAATTTTAGAGCGCTAGAGCCCATCGTTTAGAAGTTATTTAACTATATAGGTTTTTGACAATGCCATCCAGCGTTGCAATTTGCATTTGATCTGGATATTTAGATACTTTCTTCAACAAATCCTCCTTATTTTTAAAGTAAAAGAGCAATTCATTACGTTTCCGTAAAATTCTCTTTCTTTAGAGACCTCATTTATAAAGATTGATTGCGTGTGAGAGCCGCAAAATGTATGTATACTACTGAAATAATATAGGAGACGATAAAAATACTTTATTAAATTCAAAGAATCACTACAATAAAATAAAAAATATAACAGACATTAATATATCCATTGTAATACAATTTTAAAATGCATAATCTATTTGTACGCGTTTTGTCTGTTACTAAAATATCCGTACATCGTAAAGGGTTAATTTGTTTGCGTATCCTTGCAAACTATCTCATTGTAAAGACTCACTGCCCGTCATTGTTGCTCGACATCATGGACTGATATGGTTATCCAACATCTTTGCTCAACGTATGTAGAAGCCTGAAATCGTTGCCGGTCCTCACTTCCCATTCTCTCTACCCGTTCTGTTTAATTACATCTAGTTTTGATCAGTTCAATTAGTGAAAGCAGTCGACTGTCACACTTTAGACTATTGGTTTATTGGTGATTTGCTGTGGCGGCATTCCAAATAAAATAATTAGAGGCGTTGTCTTGCCCAACATTATTATTTAATGCAAGAGCAGCTTTCAATGGCCTAGCCATGTTGTCAGTTTTCTGACTAAAACTAAGAAATAAACGGAATCTTGAGGTAGGTCAATTTGGAAATAAGTTCTTCAATTATTTCTACACTAGGGTTCTAAATTGTAGGGGTTCTAAGAAATAAAGTTCATGGGTTTAATGTGATCTTCGCGCGCTGTAATGACTTCTCAGACATCTTCCAATCTTCTGGTTTGAAATCGTTCATAGGATGCCCTCGTTGATGTCCCTATTATCGTGATCTTGCTTAACGTGAGAATTGGTTTACAAATGTTCCCGGAGTATTCTATACTATTTAGTACTTTCATAAAATTCAGAAATTGGAACTAAGTTAATTCGCAAGCGCTACTTGCCCTGGCTGTGCTTCGAATGAAACACCTACGGACGACGGACTATCTTGAGCTCAACTCATTAAAAATCCTCATCTACGGATCTATTCTAATACAATGACCCTTCGAACACGGAGTCTATTGAATTTAGATTACTAATTACACATGACAAATTACAAATTATAACTCAAACTAGAATAATACCTTTGACTTATTACTTCATCCAATACAAAGTTGTCAAAATTAGTTATAAGGAGGGTGCAGATTTTAATGAAATGTCATTTATTTCCTTTCATTTTAGAACAATGCCGTTTAGTATAGAAATTCATTTTTATGTTATGACAAAAGGAAATGACACATTTTGAAGGTCATTATTTTGCATTTTTTGTCGATTTCGACTAATAAGTAATATTTTACCCTTTTCCATCTTTTTTTGCTGATTTCTTCGATTTTAATGCCATTTTTAATGTAAATTGCTTCAAGTAATACTTACAAGATGCAACAAATGTTCTTCACAAAATTATACAGTATCCTATTTGATTTGTTCGCTCAGAAAATGTTTCGACAACTGTCGTGATTATGTAATTCTTGTGACGTATATCAGCGCCATGGCCGGTTCGGCCAACTTCGGGATAACTGAAGACAGAGATTTCATGGTAAAGAAGAGTCCAAATCAAACGTTTGAAAGCTGAGTTCACTCGAACGAATGGAAGAAACCTCGATTACATCAGGAACATATCCAACCGCTTGAGTGTTCATGCGAACTGGTTTTAATAAAAATTTGTACGTAATTTTTCTTTGGTTTTAGGGCATTTTTAAAGCATTTTAACAGCATTTTATTGATAATTTTTGCCGCTGTTTTAGATCATAAAAATCCGCCCCCTAGTTATAAGTTATTCGCTTCCCTATCATAAGTTAATACCCCAGTTTCGACTCAAATAATATTCGTATCGTTCCGTTTGCTTACATGCATTATGTACCCTTTCCCTCACAAACATTGGCCGGTAAAATTCTATCTTCCCAAATGCGCCCACAAACTTGGTCTCCCCGCGACCAGGGGGAGGGCAGAGGGAGGGACGCGTTGACTAATCGCTAGAAGGTAGAACCACATTTGTCTGCGATTGGTGCAACATCCCAAGGGGTAGAAAGGACGCTGTCTCAGGGGGAGGGGACTAGTTCGTTTACGTACGAGACGGAAATATCGTCATATTTCCCTGCCAAAGGAGATATTTCGCCTGCGCATACGCCACGATGAAAAAATATTTTTGAGCGGGGTTTTCCGTCCAGAATTATTGTCCATAGACCAGTAAATATTTATCATTTTAGCAACAATTATTCTAACTCTTAGTAAACGATTTGTAACTCCCATCAAACTGCTATTATGAGATGTTCATTTCAGGAACTATTTGCGAAGCCTTCCCGGCCGTTCTAACGCATATTTCGAATTTGTTTATAAAATTATGAATTGTTGCAAAATTGTTAATTCGCGGTTTTCGGTTCAGGGAGATCGGGAGACTCTCCCCTTTAAATGTGCAAAATTTGGAAATTGTTTTTAAATTTGCTAATGCTGCAAAACTTTTTATTGTCTCATCTGAATGGCGTTTAAACGCGATACCAAATTCCGTAATCCAATCGGTGCTATTATATTTCTTTCTCGAGATATGTGTAATTGTTTATAAGAAATTAACATCTTACATAGACCCATTTGTTTTCGCTTAATTCATTCGCTCTGTACAAGCATACTGAAAAAACAGTTCTCCAATGTCGCGCTTTTGACAGCCACATACGCTTAAAATGCACTTGCTTGTAAACAAATTCTGTGGCCAATTTAATT
Source organism: Teleogryllus occipitalis (assembly GCA_011170035.1). Lineage (NCBI taxonomy): Eukaryota > Metazoa > Arthropoda > Insecta > Orthoptera > Gryllidae > Teleogryllus > Teleogryllus occipitalis. The sequence goes on from BLKR01009262.1 coordinate 7,475, forward strand.
ATGGTAAATTCGTATTTTTACGGTGAGTATGAGCATAAATTTTTTGTTTTTATATTCTCTTTTCTGTCTTGCAATTTGCAAGGCGATATATTTATCAAATAGAAAGGAAATTGATTATAAACAAATTATTTTTCAAGCTGCATTACGTCAATCAATTGTTTCTGCTTTTCTATCAAAGGGATGTTGAGCAACCGAAAAGCTGTATTATTAATTTTCTTAAAGTCTCCTGTTAAAACCGAGAGTCAGACTCTATTTGTTTCTCTTATTTAACCATTACCATTAAGAAAAAAGGAAACCTATTATTAGCTGTTTGCTATAAACTGCATTGGATTGGATGAATGTAGTGTTAAGGTTTTTAAATACAGAAATATTCAATTTTGTGTTTTGAAAGATCACATGTGTAGAATCATACATCACAAAATACTACTTCATGTACTTCAGTATAGAAATTTCTAAATGAACGTATATAACTTTGTTAATAATTTCAATTCAATTTATCATTCAACTTAACAGTTGTAGATAGAGGATCCTGAATTATTGATGTTTTATAACATACGAAAGCTAACTAGCCCTCGCCCTGAGACCACTTGGGATGTTGCACCAATCGCAGACAAATGTGGTTCTACCTTCTAGCGATTAGTCAACGCGTCCCTCCCTCTGCCATCCCCCTGGCCGCGGGGTGTCCAAGTTTGTTGGCGCGTTTGGGAAGATTGGCAAATTTTTGTGAGGGAAAGGGTACATATACATGCATTATGATTCCGCAATTAAGTGGTTGATTTTATGTCCATCTAAAAAATGAATAGTGACAAATCTGGGGTGATGTTTCAAAATATATATTATTTTTTCGATCAGGTCAATTTGTTTCTCTTTTTTATGAAGTGTTTTTTTTTGTGAAATTATTTTAGCTCATTGTAATGGTTCAGCTCTATGTACTCACAAGGTGATATTGCGACAGTCATTTGTGGATACCTTAATGAAGAGAATCGGTATTTCTGCCTCCTGCCTTTTCTCTTGGTATATCCCCTCAGAAACTGCAGTAATCTGAATGTAATTAAAGTCTTCCTACAAATAATGACACATAATGTATTTTTATCGTCTTCAGATGAGAAATTGACCAAAACACGATTCAAAAGATAAATTAAAGGAATGTTTGTGATCTCCACCGCCATTTGCAGAAAACATATTTGTTATCGCGCTTTATTAGTAAATAATGAAAATGTACAGTGACCACACTAGCTTTATTTTTTCTTTAATTTCAATTTAGCTGAATCTTTATACCTCTCTGTGTAAACTTATCTAGACTAATTTTCATCCTGAAACTGAATAGCTTTGCAATTTGTAAAATTAAAATTTTGTAGGATAAATCTAATGCAATAGAACGTTTATTTTCTACTAGCTCCGCGAAATGAGATTATTTGTTCATTTCATCAAGATACAAGTCGTTTTTGCACTTTATTTAATGCATGCTTCAATCTCTAGCTGCCGACGGTATGGCCATACAGCCCCGGCCACCCGCGGACAAACCAAAGAGAATTGGAAATATTTTCATGCATCTTTTAGCACAAATAGTACCACTGGTAGCACTCACCTCAAAAGCATTTTCACTCTATGATTATCCAAGTCAATTATTACCCCCTGCGGATCAGCACCTTTTTTCAATAATCTGCTTCCTGCTTTCCTTCTTGCATCGCCCTTGCTGTGTGTCGTCTTGGTGCTTGCCCTGGGCGCCATTCCGCCCCAAAGCTCTTCTTCTGTATTGCGGAGAGAGTATCCACTCACTGCGCACTTTCATCCCCACCGCCGCCTCCACGCCTCCGCCTCCGCCACCGCCCTCACCGTCATAGCCGCCGCCGTTGCCGCCGCCACCTCCACCGCCCCTGCCGCAGCCGCGGCTGCCTCCACCGCCTTCTTCGCCGCCGCCGCCGCCCTCTCCACTGCCCCCTCCGCCACCTCCGCCGCCTCCACCGCCGCCGCCTCCACCGCCGCCGCCTCCACCACCACCGCCGCCTCCACCGCCGCCGCCTCCTCCGCCACCGCCTCCTCCTCCGTCGCCGCCTCCTCCTCCTCCGCCTCCTCCTCCTCCTCCGCCGCCGCCGCCTCCTCCTCCTCCGCCGCCGCCGCCTCCTCCTCCTCCGTCGCCGCCTCCTCCTCCTCCGCCGCCGCCGCCGCCGCTTCCTCCTCCTCCGCCACCGTCTCCTCCTTCGCCACCGTCTCCTCCGCCGTCGCCTCCACCGCCACCGCCTCCACCGCCACCGTCTCCTCAGCCACCGTCTCCACCGCCACCGTCTCCTCAGCCACCGTCTCCTCAGCCACCGTCTCCTCAGCCACCGTCTCCTCAGCCACCGTCTCCTCAGCCACCGTCTCCTCAGCCACCGTCTCCTCAGCCACCGTCTCCTCAGCCACCGTCTTCTCAGCCACCGTCTCCTCTGCCACCGTCTCCTCTGCCACCGTCTCCTCTGCCACCGTCTCCTCTGCCACCGTCTTCTCTGCCGCCTCCGCCGCGGCCTCCGCCGCTGCCTCTCGGCTGCACCGCTCTCTTTCCCCCTTCTCTTCCTGAAGCGCTGCAGTACACAGTCACCGCCGCCGCCGCATCTGCAAACAACGCTTCCCCATCCACTCGGCTGGCGCAGCAGGGAGTGTTCCAGCTGCAACCGACGCCGCTGGCGCCGCCCCCCGCCCTCGCGCCTCTCCTCCGCCGCCTTTGCGGCCCCAAGTAGACGGCGACACGGCCGCGCCGCTGCCAATCTCGCTGCCCCCGCAAATGGCTCTTTCTCGAGCCACCGTGTCGCCAAACACGCATGACACGTCATTGGAGACTGCTCCATAAATAGCGTGAAATGGGAAAGTTTTGAATATTTTAGGTACTAATGAAAAGTAAAAAATAAATAAAGTAAAATATTAAACCGTATTAAAGTGAGTGTTAATGTAAAAATATCACTACACAAGATGCAAAATTACCAAATAAAAGTAACGAACAACGATTAGACCTATAATCGCAACAGCACACGAAGAAAATCTAAAAAATGGATGCACTTCATTTTTAATCACTACCAGAATTAACTTATCGTGCGTGAAACTCTTTTTTCGAGTAAAAATAAGTCAAAAATTGTGAGTACTACACGTGTTTCTTCGAATATCAACTCCCCTTACGACTGACGTCTCCCTCCATACCTTAACAGTGCGTATATTTTCTGTTATATCTGATTAACTGGATCGTGAGAATCCTGTGGAACTGTATAATTTTGGGCACTTCTCCACCAACGTCATGCTACCTCTGGGTCCTCCACAAACACTAACTTTGGTCGCTCAGCTCGCTTTCCCCCACTCCCACCAATGCAACCAACCAACTTCGCCGCCCTCGCTGTCTTTGCTCCTTAGCGGACACTACCGTTTTTGCTCTGTTTTTTACACTGGGTTCGCATTCGCTACTTTACGTCGCTTCTGCCGCCTCCTCTGGTACTGCTGCCATTTCCTCCCACAGTTCCAACACAATTATACTACTCTCTCCCTGAATCCCTTCTTGTCCCCCATCTTCGACTCCTTCCCGTAACAAAGGAGCCTCGGGCTGCGTTCTTCTCTCTCGTTTCAACTTCTCGACGATATTCTCTCAAAAGCCTTGCTTTCTCATGTGCACTCGGGCATTACTCTTTTATCCTCATCCTTCTTTCCTTACTATTCAGAGTAATGCGAAAGCGCAGATGGACTGTATTTACTGTAAGGCAGAGGAACTTCAAATGTTTCACTAATGGTACACGGTTGACAAACGTGAAATGTTTCAATTCTTTTCGAATGTAATGTTTCCTTCGAAATCCGTCGCCTATCAACAACTCTACCACTGAAAAATTTCTCCCTTTATAATACATTTAATTGGCGTAATATACTTAGTAGAACTCATTCTTGGGAAGAACAACCGACCGTGACCGAAAGGCTTCCTGCGTATTAGCAGGGGACGCCGAAGGGCTTTCGGCAAACTTTCGGCTCGAGCTCTGGTGACCGATGACACGTGGCGACCGCTCACGCTCGCTCCCTTTACGCTGCCTCCACCGAGATCCCTTTTCTGACGAAAGTTCTCCTAGTCTGAACTAACGCTTCTGTGAATCGTTTTTGCAAATTCTGCCATTAATGGCATTGGTGGTGGGTTTCTTGGTAGTGTTTATTAAATAAAATCCACTGAAAATAAATTGTACATTTCCCCCTGAGCGAATTCCTGTGACTATCCTTTACTGACTCCTCTAGAATGAGTAAAAGCATTACTCTATCAATTTATTATTTAATATAATTTCCTCATTAGTTATTTTAGTTTCTGCATTCAAATATTTCAAGTGAATTTAATTTCATCAAAGGTCATTGATTTTCTGAAGTGTCTATATGTAATTGTAATGAGCTTTCTATACATAAATTGGTCAGTTAAGTGTCTTCTCGTTTAGATGAACAAATGTTTTGTATGCCATTTTGTCGAAGAACGCTTCGTTTCGTGCAGCAGTTTCTTTACAACCGCCCTTATTCTTTAACGATCAGGAATTAATTGACTCTACAAAGTCAAGGACTGTATAGAGTCTTTGACTATAGAGTCAAAGCTCACAGGAAAATTCTAAGTATTGCCGAATAAACAATACACTCTTTTCTTTAAAAACGAAGAAAAGCTCAAATTTTAAAACTAGCGGAACTGAGAAGGAAATTACGACAGCTCTGTGTCGCTCGCGTTCTCTGATCGGGCCCAATTTTAGTCCGTCAGAATTGATTTTAACCTGTCAGACGGCCGTCAGATTTAAAGTGCATTCTCCGTTCACAAATGATATCATTGACCTCTCAAGTCTTCAACAGCGCTTTGAGCCTTGAAAATGAGATGTTGGGATGAGACACTCTTCAAAGAAATCGAAAAATTCCCAAAGATACTTTCTACGGGAACCTATACTTCTGGAGGCAAACGGTAAAGCAATTTTTATTGCTAAGATTACGACGAACACACTGGTATGAGTTTTTTACCAACTGAAAAGACTGACGTGTATACAATCCGATATTTGCAAAATAAAATAAATGTATTGTAATGTTCTCGCGCTCCTTCGAGATTCGCCTCTCCCTTGCAATTTCCTGGTTTATTCTGACACTGCATGCTTTCAATGCTACTTTCTCACTTCTAATCGCTTACTGGGCTACTTGGTGAATGCTATTTGCAGATGTGAAGCTGGAAAGGGTAGTTCAGCGAGTTCAATGGATTTCTGGAGTTTATGAACCTGTTGTAAACGCTACGAGCGAGTAACCGTACGCAGCGCGAGCAACCACGGCTGGTCGCCGCTCGCCAGATGGTTTCCGTGATTCAAAGAAGCGGCACGCGAAGTAGTTCCTTCTAGGTCTTACTCCGAGCGCCCACCAGTAGGGCTCTTAGCGGCAGTCGGGTGTTTTTCACAGAATGCAGAGTTCTAGTTCTTGGACATTGGTACTAATCGATAACATCTTAAACTCTCTCTTATTAAAAAAGAAAAGACACAAAATATGTCTATTCTTGTAGACAGTTATTTTATGTCATGAATGGCTTTGTTGTTTACAAAATTGATCACAAGAGTGATACCTCCTCGTATGTGGCACATACTTGAAGGCCTTCGTCTAGAGTTTCTAGAATAAAAGTTGTAATGCTTAATATTGTTAGTTAAAGGTTGTTTTACAGTCAAATTGTCAAAATGTTAACTAAGAACGATTTATTTTGTATTGCAGAAGGCAAATATTATGCGAAATATTTGTCTTGATTTTTTGGGAATTATTGTCTATATTTTTTCTTCATACTAGAAATTCAAGATAAATATTCTTGCAAAATTATGTAAGGAAAAATTCTTCATTGTAAACAAAAATTGCGTTTAACTTCTCTTAAAATTTGAAATATTAATTTGGAAAAATTGTCCTATTTAATGGTGATTTAAAACAAACAGAAAATATGTGTTATGCCATTGTGTTATGCCATGTGTGTTATGCCATACATTAGCACTTCAGTGTGTGTTCTCAATGTTATTGAAATGTATTTTCAATGTTATTGAAAATAGAAAAATTAATAATCTAAATATGATTTGAAGCTTGCGTAAATTGTGGACGCTTCACAAGCGTTTCTCAAGATTAATCTGCACATTAGTGTCGATTTCCATAAATTAATTTCTTGCAGAATATCATCACAGATACAATCATCACACAAGGATGAAATACATAAACCATAATCACATTCTATTCTCCATTACGAGTTCGTTTGTAGGATGTGTATCGCACATATCTCGCGCATAGGCTTATGAATTATAAATTATAATTGACTCGGAGTTCGCCGAAACTCTGTTTCAGATTCTCCCTTGCAATTCTGTTTGTAGCTCTTCCCCATATAAACTCCTCCGCCGGTTTCCTCCGCCGCTTTCTCCGTCTCCATTTGCGGCGACCGCATCTGATCTCCTATTCGCAGGCTGCAACCTCCAGTGGCCCAACTTGGAGAGGATCTGAGCTCTTCCTCCTCCTCCTCTGCCGGCGCCTCGCTGCGACTCTAATTTAGATCGCAAACATGGCCCCCGCCCCACAGCTCCATTCGCTGGGGTGGCCAGCGGTCGCCTCTGCTCCTGGTCCCTCGTAAGCGCCCGCTCCGGGGCGTTCTGGCCTCAGTCGCTGCGATCTCGCCCTCTGGCTTGCCCTTCAGTCTCCCGCTGAGCACGTATTCAGCTTCATTGATGTAAAGACGTGGGAACAACATTGCGCATGGGCCAACAGGGCAGTTACGCAGCACTTCGAAATCACTGCACCGTGGTGTCTAAATTACATAGAATTTTAAAAAAGCCCACGCGGAATATTAGTTGGCGCTCTCGCTGTTAAATTTCATCACAAATTAATTAAGCGTAGACTCTTATCCGATCGGATACTTTATATATAGTTTATTTACGTGTTCGTAGTTGATGAATTGACTCTATATTATATTAAAAATAATGAAGTTTCTTGCAGTGGAAAAATAACTCATTATTATATTCGATGTAATCAAAGATACTGCTTAAGTCAATATAGTACTACCCGTCGTGTTGGCATACGGTTAGAAAACACGCCAAAATGTTAAAAAGCGACCAGATAAAAAGAAACGTGCTTAAAAAACAATTACGAGCTCGTCCAGCTAACTTACATGTAATGGAAAAATGAGAATTAGAAAATAATTTTATTATTTTATACACAAATACAACTACTAAATTCATTTTACTCAAATACTTAACATGTCTTCAAAGAAGTGTTTTTACGGACTGTCTTAGGGTTTTTTTAAAGATAACAGTTCAATACTGTGTCAGATTACTTAACTGCATTTTATCCTGTCTCTTTAATGTTGATGTTTTGAGACCTACTTCCGTTTCTACTACCTTCATACTACTACTACTGGGTTTGTTCTCACATCGTAATGCGCAAACTCCAATATCATTACATCCTCTTCTTTAGTTCTCTTTTATCTTCGTAATTGACACTTACTATCATTATCATAACTACCTCCACTTCCATGCCTGCTTAATTATCACCATCTGACCACCTTTACCCAAAAGACCCCTCCCCATGCAGAAATTCTATTTCAGCTTTTATTTTCACTCTTCGCTATTTTCAGGGGCCAGGCAATACTGACTAGACATAAATGTTCACATTGCAACCATTCTTTTCTTGTGAATAACCTCGCTTCCACCGTTCCAACCACTAACTTTTGATTATTATCGGCAACATTGCACTGGACATTACCGCAGTTGCCCGATTACAAAATAGTATTAATTTACAATGTAATCAAAATACATTTATTATGTGCAATATTCAAAATGCTACTGAATAAAAACACTCAAAATGTTTTTCCAAAAAGAAGCAAGCACACTTTGTGAGTCTTACCTTGCATCAGCTGTGTCGTAAGCAGTGAGTATGATAATTCAGTCGGTACACGCAATATGAGAATAAGAGGAATAACAGCTATATATTTACATTTTTATACAGAATCAAAACTGGTTTTGGATTTTTAAGGATTTTTCTTGAGTTTCTAGGTTTCTAATGAAACCAGAGACACCTCTCACACGTCCATATATTACAGTCAAGTAGTTATTTTTCTGATTCTTACAGATGTATTTTGTCTACCTTAATCTAATCATAACGAACGATAAAAACTTTTTTTTTAACGTGAGAGCCTCTGAAATAATTTGTCTGTCCGTCAAAATTTATTTATGTAAACGACCTATTACTCCAAAAGCTCTGCGTAAGCAAGATAAATTCTTCTCTTACGATCTCCCGTCTTCCGTATGCTCTTGTACCCCTCTTCTTCTCGATGTCTGGCTGAGCCACCTCTCGTTTCTCTGCTCCGCTTCCTCCAATCCCAGCGGATCAGTGGTAATAAAGCTCCCGGAAGGGAGATCAAACTTGCTTTCGGGAAATGGAATTGTAGAGCGTGCCAAGCTGTTTGGAAGGAGAGATCAAGGAAAGATCAGTCCCGATCTCTTGAAAATTATCCAAGAGGAAGAGCTCAAACTCAATGAAGACGGCTTAGGTGATTTCATTCCTTCAGAAACAAGTATTATATTTTTCACGATTTTGTAATATTTTTCCTTAGTAAATATGATTGATGAATGTTCGTTGACAACATCACTGAGTGTACAATAATAAACGTGTTTTCATGTAGCCATTTTATTTTCATGTTTTCCAAGCAGTCAATAAAGTTTGAACTAGGTTCGATATTGTCGGACTGAATAGCCAAGGTCGCTGTGAAGTTCCAGAGAAGCCATCTCATCTATCGTTGCCTTTTCTTCCCCCATCAACCGGAATTAGGGCTGGTATCGGTAGGGGTGTCCAAAAGGGGGGGCAGGGGGCCACTTGCCCAGGCCCCGACTTAATTGGGACCCCGAATTAACAACTGTCCCGGGCTCCTGGTTTTCTCTAGGCGCCCCTGAGTATCGGTATTGATCTTTCTTGAGAATGGCACTGGGTGCGGTGGTTCAGTGCATCAACTGAAGTCCCTGCAGTGCTTCTAACCGGGAGGTCCTAGGTTTGAGTCCTGACGACGGCAGGATTTTCGACACTAGCTTCTCAGCTAGGTCGAATTCAGCCGCTACCTGGAGGAGAATTCTAGTGGCCGGCTGCTCTGATCACCCCTTATACACACACTTATACTAATATGCACTACACTACCACACATCGGTCGGGGACTCAGAAATTGTCCCGGCTAGGGTGGTGCACCGCTGGTGGGAGATACCTAGTTGGCAAGTAGGTCTTTGTTCATTACATTGACCATTGAACTTACAGCATATGTATGACGAAATCTGCTTTTTTATGCGTTGAAATATATTTATTATTTTCATGAACTGGGATAAACAGCTTCCGTTGCGGACTTATAATTACTGAAAAAAATTCCCCATTTTGTTCAACGGAAGTTAGGGTTTGGAGTTTGTGTAACCCTACCATTTTATTTCCGCTGATAACAAATGCTCTGGAAAATTTTCGTCCTGCGAGCAAATGCTCTCAAGGGCACAACATATTCGGGACAGCGCTCGCGAAATAACTAAGCTAATGGCGTTACGGGCGCATTTAAAGGGAATAAAATGGTGCTTATTTCTATTGGACTTAGTTCTCCGACATTGAGAAACCGAAACCTATTGTGAGGGCAGTGTATGCCGGCTGCATCCGAATAAACGTCACTATTTTGGACAACCTTGGAATATTATGATGGTGGGTGTAGTGAACCCATATTTTCATAACGGTTGATATACAGTTTCAAAACATTCACTTAGCACCACGTATGTAAAAATATTTTGACAAACTAGCAACATTTTTAGTATTAAATTAAGTATTGTTATTTGTCTCCAATGTGATTATCTTATTGTCCCTTGCAGTTTAAGTAGGTTAAGGGTGGAGTGATCATAATGAACTACTGTCAACACTTCTAGGACTTACAGGCAGTCAACCACAAAAAAAGAAAAACAATAACTGAAATAAACTTTGTCTACTACTTACTATACAACGGATTAACAATTTAGAAACAAATTTCTGTATATACGTATTTTAAATTAAGTATCTGACAAATTAAAAAAAAATAAATACACAGGTATAGTACAACTATGAACTGCAAGACATAATCGGTAAGCAGAGGTTCAAGCCAACAATGTCCATTACCAGAGTCGTTCGCGATCAGAGTCCCGTTTCTCTCGCTGCAGCACAAGGTTTTCCATTGGATCTGCAAAACAGCACAGTGAATATTGGTCGAATTCTTTTTTGTTGTTTTTTTCAGCAGTTTCCAACGCGCATCAGCAGCTACATTTTCCACAGTACATACAAATAATGAATACCTTTATGTTAAAAAACAGGCCAGATTTGTCTGTAGACTTGTCGAGATCTGACAGCTAATTCAACCTGTGGCGGTGCTGGGTGAGGGAGGTGCTTGGTGAGGGGATGCAAACTGAAGTGTAGGTTGGCGCTGGATCTCACACGTCAGCTGAGAAATACCGTCACCTCCAGGGATATGACATGCACTGCACCTGCGGTATTAAGGATTGAAGTTGGCGCAACAGGAAACAATAAATACTCTCCTATTAGTGCCCTGCGAAGCTTATCAGCTCCTTTATTGCCGAGGCGACTGCTACGTCTTTCCTAACTCTGCCACGTACCTGCATCAAAGCTGAAAGACGAAGTTCATTCTAATAGTGTCAACCTCAAACCAATTGTTTCGAGTAAAACCAAAATTATTTTTATCAAAGGTTTGCTAACTCATAAACATCTTACGATTGCTTCATCCACGATAAATATAATATCTTAGCACAAAAATGGAGTCAATAGTCAAATTGCATTTGTTGGCCATTAATAGACACATATTTCAGAAATACTTCGTTTGTAATATAAAAATTTTAAAATAATATAAATGAGCGGGAAAGTTACCGAAACTAAATAATGAGAAAATTAAACAAGAAAATATTAATTTAATTTATATGTAGAGATAAATGAAAACCTTTTGCACTTAATAAATATAAATCAATATTTAAAATTTATAAATTTATTACACTTCTTTCAACAAACTTTCTTAAAGTACAAAGTCTTCGGTATTATTAAGCCACAGAAATGGAAGCCATATTTTAATTGTAATTTCAAACGTACATCCTAGACAAGGTTTCGCAATTGAACAAGTACTAGTTTTTTGAACTTTGTACGTACATTTTTATAATTTTGGATTCTTTTGCCTTCGATTTTTATTGAAAAACGAACTCATTTTATACTGTTTAAGAAATCACGTTTTATTTTTCACCATTCAATCAACTACACAACCAAACAAGTGTCTAGGTTTATATCAAGATTATCGCTTATCATGAAAATGCAGTGACAATCAATAAAAAAAACAAAACAACGAAGGATAAGTCATGGGGCTTTATCCTATGCTCATCCGAAATTTTACTAAAATTGGCAAATTCAGTGCTGTTATACAAAACATTATTCGCCCAATTCTCACTTAGTTTGGGGTACTCCTTCTTTAAGAAATATTAAAATTTTTCAAAAGCTGCAAAACAAAGATTTTTGAAAATTTACTAATGGTTTTTTCCTTGTAGACAATTCCCAGTTTCAAAAATATTAAGAAATACAAACAGTGTTCTCTTTAACACAATTCTTAAATACCTGATATTTTTATAATTTATCACTATTTTCTAACACCGTGTAATCCATGAATCGACTTATTAGAAAGAAATTCCCTCGCAAAGCAATATACTAATACAAAACTAGAGGTGCTACAGAATGTTACAGACTTTCTCGTAGTAAAGTTTTCTAATTTCGTTGGTGTGGTCTGGATTTAAGGTCTTACTCCATTCTCTGGCCAGCTGCCATCTATCGTCGCACTCAGTACATTTTTTTTCATTTTCTCAACTTTTTGCTTTCCTTGTGGTACAACCGAATTATTAGTTCAAGAATATTAAAGAAGAGTGAAATCTTGTTCTAAATAGAAATTTTTATTGAATCATTTGAAGCGATTTCTTAGAAAATGGCGATTAAGCATTACTGTATATTCGAAATTTGAAGCTCTTTTCCACAGTAATCTAATGAATTTTCGAAAAAATTGAATTGAAGTCATTCGAAGCACTTCGACTCACAAATGTAATTAAGTATACAAATTGATGGAAATTACCATATTAACAATATGAGAGATATTTAAAAAAATTACATTTGTGTAATTTAAAAAAATGAATACAACCAAATAAACTTTACGTCATATTAAACTGTGAAATTAGCAATATCTATTGGAAAATATTGAACAAAAAATTTGGACTGAATATGCGGAATTTTGAGCTAAGTTTTTTTCTCAGAAAACTGTTGAGTTTTCGAAAAAATTTATTTGACATTATTTAAAGCGCATGTAGCCATAAATATAATAATATGAAGAAATTGCCTTTGATGTAAATATTTCCGACGTAGAAGACAAGTCAAAAAAAAATTTAATTTATGTTATTTTAGAAAATAAAATGATATAGCGTTTATGTCATGGTTTAAGGTTTGTTTGGCACTTCTCGTTCGTTTGGCACTTTCTTCGTACATTTTTTATAATTTTGGATTCTTTTGCCTTCGATTTTTATTTAAAAAGTAACTCATTTTATACTGTTTAAGAAACCACTTTTTATTTTTCACCATTTAATCAACTACACAACCAAGGAAGCACCAATTTCTAGAAAACTTTTGGAGCCGTTTTGGAGAAAATCTTGTTTTTGTATTTTTTTTCAATTGCAAATATTGCACGCACTATTGCACATAAACTACTAAAATTTCCAAAAAATCTATATGTTCTTATTGAAAGAACTATTTATGCCTAACAATTCATTTGATGGAAATTCTGTCTTCAGTTTTGTAGTTGTAGGAAAAAGCCAAAAAATTCAAACTTTTGCAATTTTGAGTTAACGGTGAGTATCGTACGTATGCCACCTTTATAAGTGTATTTTACTTTATTATTACAAGAAATTTTTTAAAAATGGAGCAGTTTTTGAGAAAATTTTGAAATTATCCGTGGAGCTTCATGTAAAGTACTCTCAAATTTTAAAGAATGTATTTCAACATTTCATAGCTTCAACTAGAGCTGGATACAGAGGGGTTTCTTCAATTTGGAAAACATCCTACGTATGGTTCAGGCGCTAGTAGTGTTCACGGACGGACGGACGGACGGACGGACGGACGGACGGACGGACGGACGGACGGACAGACGTTAAAAGAAAACACTTTTTAGGTTTCAGGTGACCCCAAAACGTTTATTTCCGATGAAATCTCGAAATCAATTTTCCGCAGTATTACACAACTTTCTGTATATTACCTATATTATTCCGTATGCATAGGAGAATGTAAAAATCCCCTATATCTCTCGTTTTATTCTGCTCGTATAAAACAAAATAAATATAAATATATCTTATCGATAAAGGACCAAGCAAGACGTTAAGATCGGCATTTAAAACAATATATCACATTTTTTAATCTTTAACACGTTCATTTAAAACCAATGGACTGATCAGTATGAATATAAACAAAATTATATTTGAGGCAAAGCATACACATTGTCAACGCATATTGTTGAATAACAATCGGTGTAATATCTTCATAAGAGGTATCGACGGTTGAAGGTTAAATTTAGAAATTCGTTTGTTACGCCCACTGCTGCTAATAGCCTACCGCTGGTAATGAAATACGTGACTTATGTTGTATTTGAACCATAATGCCCTTTCTAGATTAATGTTTGGCACTTACTTCTAAAAAATTCCATTAAATATGATAGAATTAATAGCTTTTAAAACCAAGCACAAAATGAAATAAAATATTAACAAATATATGAATTTTGAAACTGTTTACATGTATGTATTTAATTTTAATTTTACAAACTAGAATTTATAATATATAAATGTATTATTTATATTATTATCTCATATTATAACTATCGTATCAATATTAATAATGTATGTTTTGTTTTCTTTCCCAGGTTTGCAATTGATACTCGAAGGGTTGTGAATGGAAATTTCAAGAATTCACGAAAACAGCAACTAAAAGCAACTGGAGGAGTCATTACGGACAATCAAGGGAGCCTTCTTTTTGTCTACGGAAAACCAGGGTTTTGGACAATAAGTGTGTATTGTTAAAGAGATAAGTATTGAAGTGCTACGTAGCAAGAAATTGTAATTGAACATTCAACGGACAATCTTTGTTACTATTTACATGAAAATAGTTTCTTCTATTAGCAAAATAGTATAAGCTCGTTGTCTTATTAACTAAAAGTGTGCAAGTTGTAGACTGTTTTTGATTTGAAGATTTTTAAAGGGAAAAGGCACTTACTGCACCAGCAAATATCTTGACAAGAGGAGAGGAAAGAATATATGTGAAATTCTTCAAGAACCACGAAACCCCAATTCCTTTGAGAAGCTTGCGTCTTGGAAGTGGAATTATCATTGTGGAGGCGACAAGGGGAGTCCTCTTTCAGGAATCTCTTCGAAAAAAGTAAATTCCACAGAAAAGTATTTCTAGTGCCATCGGGAAGGACAAGAAGTCTTCTGAAGAAATTTGTCTCTTCAAACATTAACTTCTTCGTTATTGAGAAGAAAACCAATAATTCACTGACAATAAAGCTCAACCCTCTCGTTTTACTTGAGAGTGGAATACGACGACTGGCATTTTAACAAAGAGGTCGTTAAAGGGAGAAGTATTGAACAAAATGCTTTCGAGACTTATTCTCGTTTAGTGATACAACAAGACCTAACCCTAGGTTGACCCAAGTTTTTTAAGTATTGGTAAATACTCAAACGTGTGTTGTGTTACAATACCAATAATAACTTTGAATCATCAACTTGAAGTTTTTCTTATCGGTGACCGTTGTTACAGTTTTGTAATTTTGATTGTGACGTGTGAATTAATACCCGCAAAAATGTGAACGGAAACTTGAAGTTGGTCATTTGAGAGGTGTGAGAGGTGGTGGCAATAAGAAAGGCAGTGAGGTGCAATATCGCCACAACAAATCGCGGCCGCGCAAAGTGCGTGAGAAGTGAGTTGCGTGTGTGTGTGAAGAGCAGTGTGTGATCGCGGCGCGTGCGGAGTGCGTGGCGCGCGGTGTGAAGTGCGAAGCGGCGGGCGCCGGATTCCGAAGCGTCCCCGCGGGAGCGCTGAGCGCGCCGCACGTGACCGGCGCGCGCGAGCGGCGATGGCGTGAGCGAGCCGTCGCCACCGACGCCGCTGCTCAGCCCCCACCGCTCCCACCGGCCGCCGCCGCCGCCGCCGCCGCCGCCGTCGCCGCCGCGTCGGCGCATGGGGTAGCGGCGCCCGCGGCCCGGAGCCACGCACGGGGCGCGTCCCCAGCCGCACCGCGAGTGGGAGGGGCTGCGCCGCCGGTGCTGCTGCTGCTGGCGGTGGTGGTGGAGGTGGAGGGCGGCGGGTAGCAGCGCCCATGGCGGCGCGTTAGCGGGCGGCGGCGTCGCCGGTGCAGGCGGCGGCGCCCGCCCGCAGCCCATGGCCTCGCGCCCCGCCCCCGCCCCCGCGCCCCCCGCGCCGCGCGCCGCCCCCGCGCCTCAGCCGCTGCTGCTGCGCGTCGCCGCCGCCGCCGCGCTGGGCCTCGCGCTGCTGCTGGCGGCCGCCGCGGGTGAGCCACGCCCCCCTCTCGCACGCTCCATTTCCCATGCCCCCTCCCCATCCCCATACCCCTTCCTCACTTCTCCTCCCCTCTCCCCACCCACCATTCCATCCTCCTCCGCCCTCCCACACCCCCACGGCCTCTTCCCTCACGCATCCGCTCCATGTCTCCTCGCTCACGCCCTCTACCCTGCTCCCCCATTCTCTCACCTACGCCCCTCCCTCAAACCATCAAATCCGTCCCCACGATCCCTTCCACACACTTCCCCTCTCCCACGACCCTCCTCCACTCTCACGATCCTCCTCCGCTCCCACGACCCTCCTCCGCTCCCACTCGCGCGCCGATGGGACACTGCCACGAGGTGAAAGGTATTTCAATATCAAATACAACAAACGTATGGCGGATTGTGACTGTTTTCATGCATTATTTTAATTAGTGATGTTAAGGAATAATCAATAATTATGTGCAGTAGAATCGTGGTTTTTACAACATAGATTTGGGCATTTTTTCAGTCCACGCAAATAACTCTCGCAGATAATCTTCTTCGTCGTACGCCATATTCAGTTTTTACTGTTTTTTGACCAAAAAAAATTAAAACCTTTTTTTTTATTTGTGGCAGTCTTCCCACCGGAGTTGTGAACAGTTGAAATATCTTGAAGACATGTTAATGTAACAAATGATAGTCCCTCTGTATCTCTACGTTTCAAAACGGTTTATGGGGATTATGATACCCATTTTGACACAGAAATTCCATTCATCATACTTTCTTTGGAAAAAAATCAAAAATAGATATGTATAGGCTCTGTCGTCTCAAATAAATTAAATTCGTGCTTGAAAATGTAGAATACACCAGTCTCAGCGAAGCTTGCAACAAAAGGACGTAAGAACTCTAAAAAGTTCTCTACTGAGCGAATGTTAGAATTGGTCAGCATCGGAAAGAATACGCGAAAACAGAGAGACGAGTACACATCTGGCCAATCGAGTGTATATCGGTCAACTGTCGCAAATAGTATTAGAGAGTGTGATATCTGCATCACATTTTAATAATAAATATTTTTTAATATTTAATCAGATGTTTTCTCGAATAATTTACTGTGCGAGCACGACCGCGTCCATCCCTTTTTTTATTTTAAAGAAATAATCCCCCGTACAAGTTGTTGTGGCTTCTGGGCTTTCATCTTTCCTGTGTAACTTAATGTTGCTGACAAAGCAAGCGAGTTATATTTACTTCCGGAGATACTCAGTCTTGAAACTTGAAACATGATAAGTTACGAAGGCCCACGGTTTTCCCGGGGCAGAAAACGTTGATTGCGCTCGTATACACAAACTCACCTAGATTACTCTGCAAACATACTCTTAGTCCCTTCCCGTTTTCCCCATCGGAGTACGTAATTTGCTGGAAAGGAAGGATGAAGTGTTTGTTTGTCAGTGAAGTCAACACAGTGATACGAAGCTCTTTATGGACGAATTTCGCAAGAGAAGATATTGCATTTTAAAATGATTAATGCAACATGAATTATAGAATTTTAAATATTGCATTTTCGGATATAACTGTGTAATCATTAGAACCTTGTTTTATAACGGTATTTACCATGTACGGAAAGAAAAGCCGGTGGTTAAGTTTTAGGTACACTATCTAACTATCCTTTTTCACTTTGGTTATCTAAAGTTGAACGGAACTGTGATCAGTAGTATTAAGATTTATTAAAATACAAGTGTTCTAGTAATTCATGCCTCGCTATTAAGAACAGCGATCGGTTTCGAAGTGAAAAGCAATAGTATTCCAATAGACCATGACTCATTAATTCTATCAACATTAGTCAGTCATATTTTGCAGTATCAATAGTCAATATAATCGAAAATTAAAATTCACTGAAATTTTTAGAAAGTGGATAAAACGTAAGATATTCGTATCGTAACATTTGCAATAATTATTCCTGGAAAAAACATTATCGTTCCTCTGCGCTAAATGAATATCTTACATGAGCAGATTGTCATTCATACATTTTCTCTAAGTTGTGACAAATTTACCTGCATTGTCTCAGGCCTCTAAATTTCTTCTTCTTCTGGGGGGGTCCTACAGCTGTCGCCGCTTCCCGCACCTCCGACGCCACAGGTCTCGGTCTCGCCATGCTTCTTCCTCCTCTTCAATATTCCTTGCACGCATGGCTTCTTGTACTCCTGCATACCACGATGTTCTAGGTCTTCCTCTTCTTTTCCTTCCTGCCGGTTGATATAGCATAACTTTCTTTGGCCATCTACCTTCTCCCATTCTTAATACATACCCGAGCCAGAGAAGCTGCCTTTCTTGGATTCTGTCAACGATGTTATACTGAGACTGCGCCCTTTCCCTTATTTCTTAATTGCTTACATGTTCTGGGCGTTAGATTTTCAAAGATCTTCTGAGATGATCCATTTCTATTGCTTTCAATTTTTCTTTGTTCTTTTGCGTTAATTCTTAACTTTCACTTCCATATGTTGTTATAGGTTCTATAATGGACTTGGTACATCATCAATTTAACTTTCCATCCTATTTTTGGGGACCAAAGTATCGCGTTTAATTTTGAGATTGCCGTTCTTCCTTTAGTTGCTAGATGTTGGATTTCTCGATCACATTTTCCATCCTGTGTTAAGATGCAGCCCAGATACTTAAACTCTTTACATACCTTGATCTGATGGCCCTCAATATTAAGATTTCCGGCATCTTCTCCACAGCTCAAGTATTCTGATTTTTCAAAATTTATTTTTAAACCCCATTTTGTATATTCTTCGAATAATTTTCTAGTCATAAAGGAAGTATCTTTCTCATCTCCAGCTATGAGCACCCGATCATCAGCAAACAAAAGTGTATATATACATTTATTTCCTATCTCAATACCCATACCTGCACATTTCCTGCACCACAACTTCAGTACTTTCTGAATATAAATCTTAAATAATGTTGGTGAAAGGCAGCAACCTTGTCTCAAACCTTTCGTAGTTCTGAAAGGTTCCTTTGTGATCTCTTTTCCCACTTTAATCAAAGATTCCGATGATTTATATATATTAAATATACTTATCACGTATATTTTGTTAACTGTGCTTTGATACAATACTTCAAATAATTTCTTATGTGGAACGGTGTCGTATGCTTTTTCTAGATCAATAAACACTAAGTGGCTATTCATATTTTTCCAATCTCTTTCCAACCATCTGTCTTAAAGAAAAATGTTGTCATGGCATTACCTCCCTTTAGAGAAGACGCTTTGTTCTTCCATATCAATTATAGTCTCCTCTATTCTTGATTTCAGAATTCGACCATACAACCTACCAATAGAGCATATAACACTTATTCCACGATAGTTGCCACATAGTTTCTTACTCCCTTTCTTATGAATAGGACTGAGGTATGCTATGTTCCATTCACATGGAACTTCTTCACCGCCGAGCATAAATTTATTGAACAGTTTGCTCAGCCACTCCCACAGAACAGTTGTCCCCCACAGAACAGTTGGCCCATATTTCACCAATTCTATCGGTATGTTTCCAGGTCCTGGAGATTTTCCATTTTTCATAACTATAACGACTCTTCGTACTTCTTCGACGGTTATAGGGTTGGTATGTCCTACATCGACCCCTCCTTAAAACTCATAATCTGTTCCTTGATATTCGATTCTGTCTTCCATTAGGAGAGATTTAAAGTGTTAAATTTCTGGACATATTTCAAATAAAAAGTTAATTATTTCTAAAAAATTGTTTTGAGACAGCCATTAGTAAAAGTGGTTCTTTCAGGGTATGCGTAGCGTACCAAGAAGTCTGATATTTAGTACCAGAGTCCATCCAAGATTATTGGTCCATCATCCAATCCATCCATTATTGGTCTAGCCATAACATGTGTCCTTAGAATACCACATACCTGAAGTTTTATTAATCATTTATCCCTTTTTAACATTTTATAATGTAATACAAAAATTAGCTTATACAACTCGATTATAATGTTGCTTTATTGCATTCGTACAAATTTGAGAATCATCTATCGGTGATCGCCTTCAAAGCTTAAATCATCCCTTAAATAATAAAGAAAAGCGAGAAAAACTAGGCGCTTTCTACATTATTTTTAAATTCACAAATTATAAAAGCCACAATAAATTTGGGTTTTGATGATAGACATGTTTTGTGAGGCTTATGCATTGTGTTAATAACCAGGGCCGAATTTGCCTATATGCAAAATAAGCAGCCTCGATTCATCGGAGACTTCAAGTGCCGGAAAAGAATCATAAAATATTCGGAAAAAGTTACAAAATATGTTCGTCTCTCTAAAAAAACTGTTAATCTAATTCGCTAAAAGCTTATATTTAACAATGATTCTTTGAAATTTTTTGATAATTTGTTTTTGGAGCACGGGAGGGGGGGGGTCAACACAATTTTGTGCTTGGAAGCTCAGCAGCACTACCTAAATCCGGTCCTGCAACAAGTTTTTCTAAGAGCGTACCGTTGATACAGCGGCTTAACGCAGTCAAACGAACGAAGAGCCACACTTAACAGCCGGCATCCTTTCGTCTTGTTTCCTAACGGGCTCCAATCCACTAGAAACAATCGAAACAAATGAGTTGTAACTAATAATAGCGTATGAGTACACTTATTTAAAAAGCTGGTTTATGTCGTTTACATATTTTTTCTTAGAAGAAAATAGTGTTGCCGATCCAGGTAACCGAAATCGCTTAGGCAGTATTGCCGTGGCGATCTCGGACCGACGGCTTGGACTTAGGGTTCGAGTCTCGCCTCGGGCATTGTTGTATTTTTGTTCCTCCCTTCACCTCTCATCATTTCCATATCACTTCATTCGGAATACAGATGCCTCCAACGTTAAAACAGTAGTGAGTGCTAATGACCTCGTAGGTTATAGGACCTTAAATAAGAAAAAGAAGGGTGTTACAAAAAGGATTGACGTGGCCGATAACACATTCAAGAGACTCGTTGTGGTGTTTGCTAATGAGTGGTGGGCGTGTGGGCGCAGGAGACCCTCCGGGCCCCGCCGGTCGCGCTCCGCCGGCGAGGGCGCTGCCAGCGCCGCCGGCCCCGCCGTCGCCTTCGCCGCCCGAGGCGCTGCTGGCCGCCGCCGCCCTGGGCGCGGGCGCGGGCGCGGGCGGGCCGGGCGTGGGCGCGGGCGAGGAGGAGGAGGTGGTGGTGCTGCTGCGCGAGCTGTGCGCCGCGCCCGGCCCCGCGCCCAACGTGTCGGAGCTGCTGCGCGCCGCCGCGCCGCTCGCCGCCCCGCGCCGCCTGCGCTTCCTCTCCGCCGCCGGTGAGTGCCATGCCTTCAGCTTCTTCTGCTTCCTCTTATTAGCCCCCGCGCGTTTCTCCTCTTTTTTCATGTCTTCTCTCTTCTTCATTTTCTTCATCTCCTCTTTCTTCTCTCCTTTCGTCTTCTCTTCTTGCTTCTTCTCTTCTTGCTTCTTCTCTTCTTGCTTCTTCTCTTCTTGCTTCTTCTCTTCTTGCTTCTTCTCTTCTTGCTTCTTCTCTTCTTGCTTCTTCTCTTCTTGCTTCTTCTCTTCTTGCTTCTTCTCTTCTTGCTTCTTCTCTTCTTGCTTCTTCTCTTCTATGTACGTATGCGCTTTTGAAACTAAAAGAAATACTCGTAGGTCGAATGAGAAAAAAAAACATTGCAATTATTAGAAAATTATGCAGCAAACTCTCATTGAACACGAATTCGAAGGGACCGAAATTCGGGCGTTCGTGTTATGAAAATTCGCGTTATCCGAATAAATGACCGTTTTACCGTAATCCCTTGCTGGGACCGAAGTTTTGTTCGTGTTACTGTGAAATTCCTGTTAAGCGAGATCGTGCTAACGGGGATTTACTGAATTATGGAGAATCCAAATAATAGACCAAAAGGAAACAGAGAGATTTGCAAATTTTATACACTTGAGTAGCATACATAATATATCTCATTTAACACAACCGATACGAAATGACAGAATTATTTATTCTACTCAAGAATTTCAAAACAGACAAATCCAAGAAAACTCTTACTGTCATTTGCAGCAGACATCCTCCTAAAAATGCTATAACCTATAGGTCACTGATCCGTTTTCAGAGCACATATACTAATTCACGTTATGCTACATTTTACGTAATTTCTATAGGTTTCTATAGAAACATATATTTTCTTGTTTTATTGACATCGCGAAAGCATTTGCCACAGTACAAATTAAGAACCCCGCTAAAATTATATTGGATTCCATATTTGACTTCAAAGACAGCAATATCGGTAAAAATTTGAATCGAAATCAAGAAACAGTTTTGCAGACTTGTGATAAAGTCTCTTCAGTACATAATGCAATAGGAATTTGGAATTAAAGTAGAGGATCAGAAAAGACATTTCTCTACTTTTTGTCTGATATTTAATTTATTTTCGATCAACAATAAAGAGTTAAAGTTAACTTTTGAAATGGGCAATATATATTCTGTTAATGATAAAAACTATTCTAATCATGAAATGAAAGTCAATTTGTTTTGATATGACATTTTCCGCTTCTGTGCTTTGAAATGAATTTAATGTAATGATTATGTTGGTCGTTATGAGAATTATCAAATTATTTGGCATCCATGAACATTTCTCTAGTACAATGAAAGTTCTGTGCAAAGTCAACCTATCTTGGTTGTTAAAGGTTGATCTCTTCATTTTCTATTTTTCTGTAGTAGCTGTTTTTGACATTTCAGTTTCAGACAGAGCAGAGTTCGGCTTTCTGCCCACTTAAAGTTTGAGAGTTTCAATTTAATGTTAAAGTTTTAGATTTAATCCCTCTTCCTTCCGTAATGAACTCAGAACAGAAGAGGCAGATGTCAAGTATTTTGTTTGTGCTCACTTCCGCCAGCTCATTATCAATGCTCGACTGCTACGAGTTCCGGATAAGTTTTTGATGAATTGCCCACTTTTTTTCCTAAATATTTGACCTCGATTTCCTTGCCGAGATATAGTGATTGGTCTACTTCCTCTGACAATAAACAATCTTCATTAGAATTTTTCCCCTTATTCCTGTTCTACTGATCCGTTTTCAGAGCACAAATACTAATTCACGTTATGCTATATTTACATAATTAAATGTCATTCAATGGCATCGCTTTCTCCGTATCAATTTCAAACTGATCTCAAAATACTAATGTCTATCGCTTAGGCTCTGATGTGCTTATTAGAAATCCACCATTACATTGATTCATTGATTATCTTGTTATGGGGCGAGTGTCAACGGCTATGTTCATAAGTTCCGTAAATATAGAGCATGTTTATCACGGGAGGTGGGTGTGTTCCCCCCCCCCCATGGATGGCGAGATCCGGCGCCGACCTACATGTCTGCTTGAGGTTTTATCCGTCCAGATGTCTCCAACCAATGGGACACCGCGCCAGTCGCGACAAGCTCTAAGCTCCCGAAGGGTCTCCCTAAATACGTGGTAGTCAAGAGCATGTAAGTGTACGTATGTGTAAGTAAGGGGCAAGAGTAGGGCAATGAAGCAAGAGAAGACGCACGCACGCGCACAGTTCGTATGCCGTTTGTTAGGGTTCTACGCTGGCATAAGCCTGGTATTTATTTGAGAAACTGAAGAAAACTAACGGGACAGAGGCTGAATTCTTCCAATTTATATAATTAGCGTAAAAGACTCTGCTGAGTCGTGACTGAAACCTTAGGACCTTCCGCTCAGCCATATCAGCCAATATAATAATTAGAAAAAAGTGGTGCTACAACTGCACGCACTTTCTCACATTAAAATGCGAGAAATAATAATGAATATACGAAATAATAATTTTTAATCTTATGTAATACTGTAAAACTACTTGAACTTGCAAGTGTTACTAACTCGCAAAATACGCCAGGATTCAAACTCAAGTACTTGGGTAGAGAAAGCAGACTGCTACTTCATTTGAGAGAAATTTGAGAACTTATTTACTTAATTTCTAAAAGTTGTCTCTATTTTGCTAAAAATTGTGAGAAAACTACATTTACAAAATATTTCATATACCATTAATTAAATTTCAGATTTTGAAGAACAGATTTCATTAGGAAAAAATATTTAACCAATATTGCAGTTGTACGAAAATATAAAAGATATAAGCTTTTGCAAGTTTCGAAAATTCAGGGAGTTGAATGAAATTTGGACCTACGTCATTTTTATCAGCGTATGAGCTCTGAGAAAAAATAATCCAAACATTGGAGTGATTTTTGGGAAAATTTTGAAAATAACGTTGCGGTTTTATCCTTTTTTTTAATTCAAGGGACTGTGAAATCAACCAGATCGATAGAGGATTATTAATTTTGGTGAAAATGCTGTCTTCGGTTTAACCGCTGGAGTAGTTCACAGACGAACGGGTAGTCGGATGGAACAAAGGAAAGTTTCACCTTACACATAAATAGAAATGTTCATAATTCATCACTTTCTAAAGGTTACGGGTTCCCACGTAAATTCTCCCCCTCTTTCTACCCACCGGAGTCTCGCGGGGCGGTACAAAGGTTGAGAGCTTCCGGAAGTTTCCGCCAGAGGATGCGCACGTCGCCTAATCGCCTGTACCTCGTCCCCGCAGGAATTAAATTTAAATGAGGGGCGAAAGTTTAGAGCGGAGAAGTTGGGGGTGGGAAAGTGGGCGGGGATGGGGTGGGCGCGGGAGGTGGTGCCATGATGAAGGGATCCTGTAAACAGGAGGGACACGTCCTCCATTCCCCCCTCCCGGCAAATAGAGCGGCAGCGCTGGAAAGCCCTGCGTTCGCTCTGCTTTACAATGTTCCACACCGGCGCGGCGCCCGGCATCCAGGAATTACGTGATGCACTTGTAATGACACTCCGCTGCCCAAACGGGCTTGTCCGACTGGATCGCTGCTGAATATTTCAGCCGACGTTTTTAATTCCTGAGACGGTGAAGTACTGACCGGTTAGGCCCGTACAGGATCCTCCGTATTTGGTTCGCTTCTTAAAAAGTCTATCCAAATGCTCAAAGATATCGACTCAAATGATAATTTCAAAACAAGCCAAATATTAAAGAGTACGGAATTCACAAGGATTAATTAAATCTATATTTATTTTATATAGCATATTTATTCTAATATAGCGCCCCACGTTTGTAATTTACATTGCTTCCTCACTTTAATGAAATTTAAGTTACCTTCTTAATTACTTTCAAAACACGTTAATTTTCACCGTCTAGTTAATTTAGTTTGTTAAGTTTGTACTTAAATCGAATAATGTCAAGTATTCTCCCACCACCTCGGGAAACTAAAAGTGGAGAAATTCGGTTAACTTTCATCTAATTGGTAAAAATCGACAATTAATTAAATTCTTCTTCCACGTAAAATTGATGAACATTAAAATTTCAAGGAGTTATGACATTCTCTCAAAGCTTATGTATTTTTTAAAAAAATATTTTCTTATTATCTAAATTCTAACTATGTATGGTTGCTTGCGATTCAGATTTTTGTCTAACTAACCTAACTCAAAATTCAGTGACAGAGCGAGGAAATCTTAGAGCACTTCTTATTTGTAAGTCTGAAAATATTGTGAGGAATCAGCGTAGGGAAGGGATGCTTTTTATTCATGCTGGGTAGTTTGCATTTTTGCCAAGCTTGAATTTTGAGAGGTAGGCTATTTGGTTCATGCTTGCGTGGACGTTGCAGGATAGGTATGTTATGTGGTGTATGAGAGATTGCATGTTGAGTTTATGTAACTTCCGTGTGTTTATTGCTTTGTGTTACTTGTGGTTTATTCAGGTTTGTATTGGCTGCGTACAGCTTTACAAGGCATGTAAAGAGGAGAAGGGTCTGAGGATGCTTTTTAAAAATTAGTATTGCAATGATTAGTTGTATTTGTTTGATTGTATTGATCAGCGGTTTTAATAAGTTACTGATATACTGTACAGTTTTAGGTAGGTTGGTTGATTGCTTCTTCTCAGATCAGGGGAATTGTATGCAACTCGCAATACACATGTGTATGGCGGATAAGCAAGGTATACCCAGGTATTTTATTTCGGTTTCTATAGAATTCAAGACATAACTGAAGTGCAACATTACAATTTTATTTTACATTTTTAGTTTAATATTACAATATTACATTTGACAAGAAAACTAAAATTACGGGGAACAATCATGTGAAAGAAATCATAAAATTATTCTGTCGCTGGTACATTGTTTTGTTATTCATTGGACTTTCATGACATATATTTTAATTTACTATTCGTAGACTGCAGAACCTTGTGAAGTTGCGAAGAAATTTGAGTCCTCTAAAAAGTAGTTATGATCCAATATATTAGCCTGAAGTATTTTAGCGTCAATAATTTATTTTGATAGGAATTACTCAAATGAGTCTGGAATTCAAAAACATCTTCTTTCTTAGAAATATCTTGAAATCAAACACATTTTGAAATTATAATAGTTTTGATTCGAGTGATGGAAGAAATATTTTTCACAAATAGTTTTAGTGGAATATAAATTGCAATGACACATACTTTTCCAGCCAAGAGCACTTGTATCTTTAAATATGTCCGAATAATGCCTCCATACTGTATATTTTACATAACAACGCACGATTTTGTCTCTTTTTTACTTTCTTTAGTGTATATTTACTTCCAGAAACACGAGTACCGTTTTGAATTTAAATATTTGTTAAATATTTCGACAACAAAAATAGAATACTACGTCATGAATACACACTGGAAGAAAATGAAAACAGAACGCAAAGTACAAATTAAAGTCGACCAGAAAACCACAAAAAATTACCATAGAAGATGAAGTGATCATAAGTACAGTGCCGGTGAAGACTTTCGACTGGGACCTGGATATAACCAGTTGCTATTAGGCAGAGTCCTGTTGTTTCACAGTACACCCCGAATTTTTACTACATTGTTGACATATCAAAATGTCGTATGAGAGTTCCGAGTATGAACGGGATGAGAAAGGCATTTGTGGAAACGTAACGAACATACCGGAGTATTGAGAATTTATTTTGTAGTGTCAGCAACGCTTCTATTTTGTTGCTATTGATCAGAGAAATCAGCACATACTTATAAATCTGATTACAGATGTTAACGACATACTTATTCATGCCGAGATGGCATTGCACGAGACACCATAGCAAATTGCACAGGGACCACGGAATATATTATGCGTATTATCGCCCCGTGTTTTCTCCTAAGGGCATTATCATTTACTTCAAACTGTTCAACCGTTAAGCATTCTTTTATCTGGTCTCTCCTTCACACCTCGGCATCGTGTATTAGTATTAGTGGATAGCAAGGAAGATATGTATTTGTATTAGTTAATGGCGAGAAAGAAACAGTTCCTGGAAGAGACGCAGAGTTGAGTTCATCATTATTATTACTTCCCTTGAGGCTAACGATGGTCAGGTTTTCTTTCTTTGTAAGTATAATGGTGAGAATTTGGGCATTGTGATCACTTTATCCTAAATCTTTTGCTTCAACTTCATATCGAATAGTAGTTTTGTTAATTATAATTTGATAGATTACCTTCATTGAATTTAGTATGATCCGTGTAGGTACATTTATTGTAATATATAAACTAAAAGAATTAATTAATTTTAAATGAATGGTCTGTTCGAGGTTGAAGTGAAGAGGTACTAGATCAACGATAAAGACACGAACTCCCGGAAAATTGGTTTAGTGAACTATATTTTACATTAGTTATTAGCTTCTGTTGTAAATTTAAGTAGTATTAATCGATGTAGTACGAAATATTTACATCAACCAATCTGTTCTTCTACCACTTTGCAGAAACACGAGAAGTAGTGTTTTAAAATTTAAACAAGACAATATTCACATTTCACTCGAAAAAAATTAACAGGCACTCAGATACGGGCATACGCCGGGTATAATTGTCGAATGGAATTAATCTTGTGGCACTTTTTAATAAGAAAATATTATTTAAGCTTGAAAAATTTTCAATTATACTAGTTCTAAGTGATATTTTTGAAACCCGATTACAATTAGTCTTTCGCTCGATTAAAGAAATTCATAAAGTTATAAGAAAACTTACTGATTTTTGATGAGGATAAATAGTCTCTGAAATTGTGTTATCCTCTTTTTTTAATTTTAAACATAATTAGGGAAGGACCAGATGGAAAAAACGTTATTAATATCAAAATAATGTCCAACCTATTTCATAATTATAACGTATAAAACACATCGTAAACCATTACACCCCATTCATAATTCAGATACGGGCCTTGTTCTAAACGCCTAGAAATTCTAATTTTAATTGTGGTTAAGAAATGCTAATTCTAATCTGTTGTAAGATTATCATTAAAAGAGAGGCAACTATTGTACTAAAACCTGTCCATCGTTACATAATTACACTTCTGTAAAAAGTGATTAAAAACATACAAGCCCACATCTATCTCTCCCTGTCTTTCTCTCGTTTTCTACGGTATCCACATCAAGAGGAAGCTTGTAGCCTTTGCGAGCTCGAGAGACTTTTCTTAAAAAGCTTCTGTCAATATCCATAACCGCATCCTGGCGAAGTGCTCGTCGTAGTGCCGATTTTGATTAAAGTTGACTACGAGATAAAAGAGAAGTTGATAAAAAGCGAGGGCGCAGCGAATTTACTTCCGTGTATGTCTTTCCGCCCGTGCGCCCGCCAACTGCAGACCAACTCACAGTTTGGAGATGGAGCGGGAGGTGAATGGAAGAGGCCGTAAACATTGGGTGGCCTGGATTACGGACTTTTTTCCTTCATTCCACAGAGTTTCTATTCGCTCTTCTTTTCCATTTGCCGTTTCTCTACGCTGTCAGTGGCGGACGTTGAAAATTTTCTTTTATTGTTACGGTCACGGGACTCTTTTCTTTCAATTTTTATCACGCGACTTCTGATTGTGTCTTTGTTCTCATGAGTTAGCATTTCTGTTGGAGAGAGTGCAACTTGCAAAGGAATAACATATCATTTTAATGTTATACTGACATAATAATGTACTATGTGTTCTATGCATACTCAAACTCATACTGAGTGAGATATTTCAGGTGGAAAAAATTCATCGCCATATTACTTTGAATTGGACGAACAAATTCTTCCTACGGTGTTTGCTGGAACACACTTCGTTACTGCATACCAATTTAATGACATTTTCTGTTCTTCGATAACGTCCAAAACGTAGTGTTTACTGCGAGTCAAAGATCACGGAAAGAGTCTATAACTGCTCTCTTTGCAATCGTGTATATGTTCATCATTGGAACGTGGCACATATCTTTCCGTAAAACAACTTGTTTAAGCATTCTCTCATTGCCTTTTTCTTGCAACGTTTCTTGCAAGGTATGCATGAAGGTGAAAGAACCAGCACTTATAAATCTGTCTATGATATTGACGGTCAGCTGACTGGTGTTATATAGTTATCTGTGTGAGTAATGAACATAAAAAACATACGAATTAGTTGAACGTCCAGTGTATGTGGATATTGTAACTGCAGATGTCTGATTCATCTTGCCAACAGGGAAAATACTTGGAAATAGTCGTTTTATTAGATAAAATATTTCTGGAATTCACTTGTACGGGTAGATCATGGAAACTGATAGGAGCTTAGAAA
This sequence comes from Teleogryllus occipitalis, assembly GCA_011170035.1. Classification (NCBI taxonomy): domain Eukaryota; kingdom Metazoa; phylum Arthropoda; class Insecta; order Orthoptera; family Gryllidae; genus Teleogryllus; species Teleogryllus occipitalis. Next base: position 36,612 of record BLKR01009262.1, read on the forward strand.
TTACGACATGTGTTCATCATGCGAATGGCGAGAGGTCACAGAAATTCTTTCCAAATCTAACCTCAGTTACAGGTTCATCTCATTTCAATCTAGGTAAAGAACATCCCGTAGAACCTTGTATTTGCAACCAACTTACCTTTCATATATTACTCCGTAATGTGTCTGATATTAGATAATGAAATAAATACTTCTCCAATCAGCAATAAACAACATGGTTCCCACACTTTAATACTCGCACTGCTTCATTCTATGTTTAATGGGAGGCCACCGTGGCCACCCCCTTCGCATCTTTTCCGTCCAAAAATGCTCGCTCCTAACAACTGAAAAGCCGTATGGCTGGGCCATTGTATAACCATCTCATTCTGCAATAAATAAATAAAAAAGGTCATAGAGAAAGAGCGGGTGTGTAGGGGCCAGGCGAGGCAGCATGGAGGCATAAGAGGTCGGGGAGCGATGGGGGTCGGGGTGATGAGATAGTGTAAGGTTGAGGACGGGCCGTTCGGGGCGATGTGCAATGCGAGGGGAAGTCGGGTCGAGAGGGGCGGGGCAGGGCGGGGAAGGGTAGAGTCCGGTCAAGCAGGTCGAGACAGGGGCGAGTTGGGGTGAGGCGGGGAAGGGCGAAGTGACGGCGTGTGGGGCCAAAGGGTGGCGGGATGGGGGGGGGAAGGGAAGAGGAGAGGAGGGGAGGGGCGGGGAGGGAAGCCTTGCACGGGCAGGTGCAACGCGCGCCGCTCGTAATTCGCCCGTAATTTGGCCTGGGCGCCGCGCGCGGCCAGCGCCCATAACCGTTAGCCGCTTCACGGCACTTAGCCGGCGCGGCGCTCCAGCTTACACTTAGCGCCGGACGTGGCCGCTTTGCTCAAGAGGGGCGGCGGATTAACTCCCCACGCAGCGGCGCGCCACCCACCCACGCACGCACCCAGCGGATCACCCGGCGGAGGCATTGGATTTGCAGCTCTGTTGCTCCAATCGGGTTTATTACACACCCTATTAACAGCTTTCTGGAATAGTCTGAAGTAAATACTTTTCTCGTGTGATTTTTTTTGTTAGAGTTTTCATAGTTACTACATATGCTATACGAGGGGTATTCACCTTGCAAGGGTGGCATACGAGGGGTATTCACCTCAAGAGGCGCAACTAAAACCTTCAAAATGGTTGCGGGCCATATTTATATTACTCGACCGATCCACACCTATGTATTGATCTCTTCAGCTTGCCCGTCTTCTCTGAAACGAAGGTGGGGGGGGGGAAGGAAAAGAACCATGCGTGATATCAGGCCGTACCATGCGTAACGCAGGGAGAGAGATTGAGATGATTTTGAATTTCTGAATTACTAGAAAAATTCCTCAAATCTAAACTTAACATATTTGTACATGAAGAGGGTAGGCGAACGATAGGGTGCGGGCGCTAGGCGCGCAATTTTCTCGCCCGACATGCATGCAAAGAACTTTCACTTTGGACTAATCCTTTCGCGGGCCACAATAAATGGCACCGCGGGCCGTCAGTTGGACAACCCTGTGCTAGACTAACAATATTGTGCGTAATGTACCCTATGTTAAATGAAACATGCATGTGTACTTAGAATTTATAAATATCTCTGAAGAGAAGTGGAAACTTACGCAATGAGTTTGGAAGAAGATGGCGTATTTTGTGGTCTTAAATGTGTACGTGTATTCTTAATACATTTGCAAGTAGGTACCATAAAATATTTTTACCGCAAACATGACTATTATACAGAAGCGAATTATAGAAATTATTATTTAAGATTTAAGTAATTTACAAGCATGTTTTATATTTAGAAAAACTGTATGTTGAAATTGTTATCATATATTGAAATAATATTCTAACTTGTCATCACAAAATTATTCTGACATATCTAAAATCATTAACTAGGGACCTGTTCTACTTCATTTATTTTGAAAACCTTTCAACATACAATGGGGTGATCTACTTTCACTATAAAATATAAAGTTATTAACACCGTATGTGTCAGAAAAAATTGTACCACTAGAGTGGTAGTTCCCGAATTTGGAAATAATTGAGAGATCAATAATCAAAAAAATCATAATTGTCATTCAAATTGTTTCCAGAAAATCTATTTTTTCATAAAAGAAATACAATATTTCTTTGTAGCATTTGCAGCCTAACTATGGTATATTACCCACTGTTAAAATCAAAATATCAAACTAGTAAATCTAGAAAAGAGAGTTATAACTGTCTAAATGTTCGCGTAGAAAAACGTGTTATACCTCTAGTGTCTACTACTACTACTAGTTGAAAATGTATATTACTCTTCCATTTAAAAATGTTTTGGTGCTCAAACTGACAGATTGGATGATTTTTGTAGGAATGTAAGCTTTATAAAACTGGTATGATATGTAAAACTCCACAAAATATATAAACGTGACTAGAGGTATTTTATTTTTAAGTATATATTTGTTAATCATTTTAGTTAAAAAGTAAATGAAGTATAACGCAAATTGTGTTGTAGGGCAAGGCGGGGAAGGGCAAGGAGTAGGCAAATAGGATGGGAATATACAGAATTTGATATTTTTTTATTACGATGTGTAGTGATTACGCTAAGATTTTATTTGAAAATTATATGTGAAGAAGTCCATTGTTTTGGCGAAATTTCAGAATCATTTTTTAATAGAAGTTGATTTTTAAGATATCACATTAACTATTTCTATCTGTTACTGTAAATAGTTATCGTTTGCAAACATTCTTCGAGTAGTTTTTTAACTTAATCACTTTATTTCCTCTCTATCTCTTTAAAACCTTTTGTTAAACTAAAAAAATTTTATTTCTTTCAGAACACGGAAGTTATAACAATATATTTAATGCAACCAGGTTTTTACCTTCTTCCTGACAATATGTTTTTTTAAATTAATCCTTCTTAATAGGATATTGTAAGTGAATGACTGTAAACTTGTATAGTAATTGTAAATCCAAGAAATCATGCTCTGGCCGCCCGCGAAGAAGTATCTCAGACCGCCAGTAACATCATGAGAGTTCCAGCAAAAGCCGATTTCCCTTGAAAAGTTCCTTCCCTCTAGTATACGATTTCTAAATTTAAATTATGTGTCCCCCGGGCACCGTCCTTTGAAGAAAGAAACTTGGCGATACTCAGTTGGCCCAGCAGGGAGCGCAAGGCCACTGAACACACAGACCTAGAACTCACAAACAGACATCAAAGACACGACGCGCGCAGGCCGAGTGTACGGAGACGGAATCGAGCCCTTCCTTCGATTGGGCGGGTATCGATTAGCTGCAGCAGGTCGGAGAGGCGCCGCTGCTGCCGCCGCCGCTACCGCTTCTACCTTCTCCTGGCTCGGACGCCCTTCTGTCGACCTCCCGCTCCGCTCCGCTCTGCTCTGCTCTGCTTGTATTCAGCTGGGTCTCATCCCACGTGGTGATGCCATCACATTTCCATTCAATGGGATTCATTAGTGTGAGCGGTCTGTCAGTACACCATGAACAAAATTCATAAGAGTATTTTTAAAATAAACAAATATTGCTCGACTGTATTTTACTTTTATTTACTTACAACCAAAAATATGTACACAAGCTCGCGTTATGTTGCGCAAATGCCTTCCATAAGGGCGGGACTTATCGTTGTATGTGTCGAACTATACTCCAGTAATATTATGTCTTACTGAATGCTTTCTCTTCTGACTCGTGTTGTTACAGTAAAATTCCTCTAAAGCGTCTATTATCTCAATCAAATTGAAAAGCGGTGACAGGACAGGTGTTTACTTTCTTATTTTGTGCTATGCCGAACGTGAAAATACTGCCAAAACACGATATTTGAAGCAGCAATTAGAGGAAGATAACACGGACATACAAATATGATCACTGGCTTTCATGGCGGTGGTTTTTACAGTATAAACATTCAGGAGGTGTTCTAACCAGTTGGAACACATATCTTCTTTAAATTCTTTAACTGGCGACAGACCCTTTTCTATTAAATCTGAAATAAACATTTGTAATAGGCGATGAATCGATTTCAATGATAATGGAATAATGGTAAAATGAGAGGAAGGGAAAACGAAAGAATCTAGAGGAAGGCTACCGCCAACTTGATTTGTCCTTAACAAATTTCACGTGGATCGAACGTGGATCACGAGATTTGAACCGCAATATCCATTGGTGAAAAAAAGAGATATGAGGGTCATTCCATGCAAAAAAAGGGGAATTTTGACACGACTCTTCTCAACTTGGAAATATTTTGGAATATTGTTATTCATGATGCCTATATCGACATGGTACAATATTACAATTTTCTAACTAATTTTTCGGCAACAATACACTCATAAAATCTAAGATTTCTTGTGAATACCGCTATATTCTTTAATTTATTTGCCCTCATATAACGTTTCTACAAATTCTAAAAAGTTGCGAGTATAAATAAGATACGTAGTACAATTATTCATTAAATATCAATTTTATACCGTGTTATTCTTCGCGTACAACAATAAAAAATTTCTTTAAAACGCTATTACTCGCAATGCAATCTATTTAAATTGATGAAAATCTGCTGTAATATTGTATTTAGGATGTTCTAAAAGCTATTAAATTTTCTTTATGATATCTTAAAAGGAACAAAAAATCATTAAATATACTCACCTGAGCTGAAATGGTCAGTATGCAACCCACCACAAACATTCATTGTTGCAGCTGCTCTGCTCACCTGGCGGTTGATGAACTACTCAATTACAAGTGCCTTTTGGATAACACCTTCCCTAGGCACTTCAGTTGAATTTGATACAGGTTTTACTGAAAGTTTGTTCTCAATGACACATATTTTATGAAAATTGAAAAAGCGCGAAATTATTGTGGCGTCTTTCTACAACTATAATATTGACTAGAGAGATTTTTCCCTTAAAGAAATCTTTTCCTTAAAGACGTATCTTAAATATGGGCTTTCAAATTCAACTTTTCGAAAATGTGAGTATTTTTCGTGTCATTTAGTGCGAACTTTAGGCAATTTATTACTTAAAACCGCTCAAAGTTTTTTCTTTAAATTTTATCCGCATATTTAATAAGGGACGGAAATAAACATGGTTCTAGTCCCATTTTCAGCTATTGATCTTTTTTTCGAAAATGCCAAAATATGAACATTGAAAAACTTGACCTTCTTACAATAGATAATTTAATATGTCTTGAATGTCGTCCACTATCCATTCCAAGTTCCGTTTACTGAATCTTGGCCAGACCAATGGCATTTGCTTCCTACACACAGGCGATTATAATTATGTCTGTTTGTAACATTTTCCTACGCGTGAGAATCGAATCTGCATCCGCCCCTCATCGTATCAAAAGATCGTCTGCCCCGTTTTTTGTCTTACAAGCTCTTCATCTGTCTTCCCTGCGCGAGATCGTACCCAAAAAACGTTTCTCTTTCGTCCGAGTGAGCACACCATTCTCTTCCTAGCACATGTTCTAATTTCTGATTGGTCACTGGCAATCTAGCACTGTATTTGTTGATTCTTTGGTTATTGATTCGTAATAATTTTTATAATTTACTTTCTCACCCACGAAAGTTGCTCACGTGTCCTGAAACTGATTTTATTTACCAATATATTATCTTATTTCCTCCAATCAATTATGTTGCCAATCCCTTGTCTTCTTTTTTTTTGTGATTGTGACTATTTGATCCTTTGCTTATCTTCTGTCACCCATTGTTGCTGACGTCCTGTTTATATATTTATTCGAATTTATAGTTCCTATTAACACACCCTTGTAGTAACTTGACACAATTCAACAAGATATAAATCATCTCCGGTCATCATTAGAAGCATCAACACCATATTCGCCCAGAACTACCTCAGGTAGCAATCGCAAACGAGGCATTAGGCAAAGGAATCCTTTTTTATATTAACAACTAAAGCTAAGATTCCTTCTACATTAAAGGTAGCAGCATAATGTCAGAACTGCTCTAAAGGAATTTTCAACACCCAGTGAAATATTAAAATAAGAAATGAAGACACCCAATGTGCGAAACGTTATGCTTCCAGGCGTCAGTTATCTGACTTTAAGAAAAATTAAAATCTGTGTCTCCTCATGTCTGAGGCAGATTTGTATGAAAATAATCTCTTCTACATAGCCATCATTCTACATAATTTATTTTTTATATTTATATTAATACCTTTGGCCAGAAATATTAATAATTTATAAAGGTTTATTTAAAATAGGCTAACCATTATAAACGATTAATATTTTTGGAAGTCACAATCACAAAAATAGTTCGAAGATGAGAGTTCAAACGTCTTTCTCTAATGGTTTAAAAATAATATTATTGGAACATTGTAAAAAAAATTAACATGTTTGCATTCAAAATTTGGATTCCCCGCCATATTACGCGTAAAGTTATTCAGCATTAGAAAGCAAAGCAATTAATGTAAGAACTCGTGTCATGTCTTTCAATCTGAAATGTCTTCGTTAGTCATTTCGCATTCAAAACACATTTACAATAAAATATGGAAGAGAATAAATAGGTTGGAATAGGTAGGATTATAAATAAAATGATTGTTACACAAAAATATTGGGGCTATCATACATGTAAACCCTGCTGTAGTCATTGTAATGATTAATTTTATGTGAGTTTCAACATCCCAAACAGAAATTCAATTCGACATTTCCTTCCTCGAGCAATTTCGTCTGACGTTGAGTTATAATTTTCCGATTTGAAAATCCAACATAATGTCATCCCAACATAATACGTCGGAATATAGATGAGACTTGGTAGAACAGGAGATGGATGGAGCTTCCAGCAAACAGTTTTAGAGTGGAATATGAAGATGTCATAATACTACTGCTATACGAGTATTATGCATTCCGTCTCGAGCTCTCTCTCCCATTGGGTGAGAAGGGAGACTGAGGTTTTACCACTGGCACTACACAGGCTTCCTATTGTCCTTCGCCCTGCGTCAGTGGCGCCAACGCCGCTACCGCCCTCGCGCCCGCCTCGCCATCTCACCACCTCACCACGGCGCTGGCGACACGAGGCCGTGGAAGGAGGACGCTGCTCTCTTGTTTGCGCTTCTACCTCCACCTCCCCGCCGGTCCCTTCGCTTCTTTTCTTCTCCCGTCTTCCCGACGCTGCCCGTCCAAGAGCCGTGTTTTGTTTTTGTAAGATCGAGTAAACCGCGCGTTTCCGATTCTTTAGGCTGATTTATCGATCGGGGAGGCAGGTTTTATGGGAGTTCCATGTTCTCTTCGTTGTATGCGTATGTTATTCTAAGAGTTTTTCTTCGGTGTTTTACGCAGCGACAAAAGCTCGGGTGCTGATTTATGGGATCCTTATGGTTATACCTTGGTGAAAAATATCGATTTAAATACTTGTAGAAAAGTTTAAAGAACGGAATAATAGAGAAAATAATTAAGCAAAAAAGGTATATAGATTTTTTTATGAGGTGCCGTTTTGAAGTAAAGTAATTGTCCCAGAGGTTCACAATTTAAAATTATATTTTTCATATCGCACTATAAGGAGCAAAAAATACAATTATATGACGTTAATGTTAGTATTGTTTAGTAGTTTATAATCTATAGTGTAAGGTAAACGAAATCGCGAAGTATTTTTATTAATTTTTAAAAACGACACTTAAGCTGCACGTTTCTATGACACTTAGATAATTGAACTGGTTCAAAAGCTAACCGTTATGTTTCTTAAGTTGTAGCCCCGGGGTTTGTCTGAATATTATGCTTACAAAACACTAGGGCTTAACATCTAAGTCTTATACTGTAAATTGTTGGGAGTTATGATTGTGCACAAATCCGTGAATTCAAATTCCAGAATAAGGAACCATTTTTGTTATCATTACATATTTTAGAGAAGAGATATAAAATGTTATTTTATGGCAAGATAAATGAAAATAGGGCATGAATGGAACCTACTTGCGAAGTTGCACATTTATTAAAAAGAAAAAAAATGTGTTTCGGACAGCGCAAGTTGAAAGAGGATTTCATTGGTCCTTTGAGTTCTATTTTAGTATTGTGGATTGAAAATGTTATTCAATATACTCAAAATAATATGCATGTTGATGTTTCATAACACTTACATAGCTGTTTATGTTGGGTTTGAAGTGTGTTCAGTGTGAAACTATCAAGATGACTTACCTTGCGATCTATTGACCACATTGGCGCTACTGCTTAGTGGTTTTGCAGCGGCAACATCTGGCTGAATAATAACGGAACTAATAATCAGATATTCCTCGCGCATTAAAAACAATTCACTAACTTAAGCATTGTCATTTCTGTTCAAATGTGACTAGATAATGTATTCTGCTTCGAACCAAGAACTCAAACTTGAATTAATTTTAACCATGTGCTCGTTTTGCCTCATTGATTAGATGACACACTGGCAATGTTATAGAGAGCCTCGCAACTGCCATAGAGCTTCAGCCACTTCCTTAATATCTGTACGTAAAATTGTACAATAGCATACTATTGTTACGTTAACAGGACTATGAATACAAAAATTTCCACTTTTCGCTAAGAGGTTAAAGTGACTAGTACGTGTACAGAAGATGTATTTTATGAGTAATTCACTTTGTTATAATTGCTAATAAAATAAAATGTTACTCAAGCTGCTGATCTTTCTTATCCAACGTCGGTAATATACTAAGCATATTTTGAACTGGTGGGTACAACAACTGGCCCTCATTCTTACAGCATACAGCTCCTCAGATTACCAAGTTTTTTTCACGAATATTTATTTCTCTTCGATTAATGATACAATATTAATATATGTAGATTCTAAGTCTCACAGTTCTAGATTCCCATTACCAGACGTCCAAAGTTCATTAAAGATCAAAACGTTAGGTTGTTGGGTACGATGTCTCGTAAAGAAACGTTCACGGCAAACTAACTTTTAGTTCGACACGTAATGTTGCAACATGTAATTTCACCATATGGGTGTCCACGGTCCATGGCTTCTCTGCTACCCCTCTCCCCCGACTGTCAGCTGTCTACACAGTGTACACCGCCGACTCCTCTGTTTCCGTGGCGGCTCATTGTGTTGACACAGTTGCGCTACAGCTTGGTTCTGTTTGTTGGCTCTGAATGTGTATCCCTTCATCTACAACCCAGTTAGAGTTCTCGTTGGTCAAATTTCACGTAGTTTTCACGTGGAAACAAAAATGTATGTGCATGCAAGAAACGCATGACTCATGACTGATCCTAACGAACAAAGCGCAAGTTTTTCTGATAATTCCAATTTTCACAATAACGTATTTTATCCTGTTGCAATTGTATGGAAACTGATAAGGAGCACAATTTGTAACAGGAAAACTCTAAAAGCCAGTGTGTTCAAAAATTTTTGCAGCCTATCATCCATTGGAACATTTTAAAGGGAGACTTTAAGTGATCAGAATTCAAACACGGGGAAAACAAGCAGCTTATTTTATTTTGTCGGTTTCCCTTCAGCTGTGTTAATGAATACGCATGTAAGGCATAAGATACACTGTATCAATTTGTTATAGAATTTGTTCGAATAGACCTCAGCTGTACTGAGATACATAAGTCAATTTTTCTGCTTGATTTGTTTATTTATGTATGGTCGCTTTTAAACTTCTGAGATTGAGCGACCACTGCAATTTGTTATTTAAAAGTTCTCGTCTAATATTATAAAATATGGCTAGACATTAAGAGCCCAGTAATTTAAAATCCTTTTACACTAAAACAATAAACATTGTTAATAAAAGTTTGTCCGTGTTGATTAGATTCCTTAAATATAGTATTAATTCCTTAATTAGTATTAATTCCTTAGTATTTATTCCTTCCTAGTATTAATTCCTTAAATTGTAAATAGAGAAATATCACATAAAACTTACATTAATGGATCAAATATTATTGTTCATTTTTTTTTCTTTTCCTCACAAACCTAGAATAATCTATACAGAGTTGTTAGTGCCGAGCCAAAGATGGTTAAAATTGGTGCCGATGGCGACGAGACACACGGAATTTTGTACCCCAGAATCGGAATGTCTGAACTTTATATGAAATCCCTGTGACATTTTCAAAATTTTCTGGAAAATGGCTTCAATTTCTTTCTTTAACTTTTTGGTCCACTACAGGGAAGTGCGTACACGGGTATTATTAATAACGTACAGTTAGGATTTAATTTAATACCTCTAAAATTTTGAAAGCGGACTTTGGTACATCTCCAATATTAAAGCCAGAATTTTCTTTCTCAGTTTAATTCATCCCTCAATTGTAGTTCTTCAAATGACGACATGCCGTTTTTGTTAAAAGAAAATGAATATTTGTGGCATAATAACCAAGGATGGGAATAGTTTTGGTAAGACGCCCATTCCCACTATTTCTCTTTCTGAAATCCTTAAAAGAACCCACTTTTCGTGTAGAGAGAATATTCTAAGAAGAGACTGCTTTGCCGGCTGCTGCTTGGCTACGGCTGGTGGCATTGCTGCAACTTATATCCATGTACTCAATTTGCTAACGCGTTCGTTTGCAGTTGGCTCGCTTGTAGATGCCTTCTACCCAATCTCTTGCAATGCCGTGACCGAGCAAAACATTTCTTCTGTTTTCCGACCTGTCAAACTTGTCCCTTAGACTTTCTCTTATATACTTGTACTCAGTATATACTTCGATTAAAACATTACATCCGTTGACACTTGGTCAGGTGTGACGCTGTCATACAATCGGAAACTTGAACGGCACCTGCGACGTCACTAAAGTGTCGTTCAAGCCGCTTGTATGACGTCACAGCTGATCCAAGAGTCAACGGACTTAATATTTTAATTGAAGTATAGTGGAAGGCTGGGTGTCTGGCGCTGGTGCCTGGGAGAAGGTAAAGTGTGCGAGTGTGTCTTGCAGAGGTGTTGTGGGAATTCTGATTCGGTGTTGTTCGGTCATCTCCGTCAACATAGTATCTCTTTCTTTGCAGAGGTGTGCGGGCCGGCCGCCCCGGCGCCCGCGCGCGCGCTGCTGGCGCTGCTGGAGCCGCGCGCCGCCGCCCTCGTGGGCTCCCCCGAGCGCGCGCTCTGCGTCGCCGCCGCCCGCCTCGCCGCCCTGCGCGGACGCGCGCTCGCCGCCTGGACCTGCCCGCAGGTAAGCACCCCCAACATATTCTTTCGCTGGACAGTTAGTTAATTATTTTTTATTTATTTATTTATTTATTTATTTATTTATTTATTTATTTATTTATTTATTTATTTATTTATTTATTTATTTATTTATTTATTTATTTATTTATTTATTTATTTATTTATTTATTTATTTATTTATTTATTTATTTATTTATTTATTTATTTATTTATTTATTTATTTATTTATTTATTTATTTATTTATTTATTTATTTATTTATTTATTTATTTATTTATTTATTTATTTATTTATTTATTTATTTATTTATTTATATTTAACTTATTTTTGATTAATTTATTTACTTTTAATTAATTAACGTGTTTATTTTTTAAATATATTATGTATATTTATTTAACGTATTGCTTATTTGAAACATTAGTTCAAGAAGAATGTAATTTGTAATGCGGATTCTAGATTTAAAAATCTCTGCATTCAAGTTGTTTTGTGACCTCTAGTTACGAACTGGTTTGCTTTTGTGCATTTGGATCATTATGGCACAGAAAATACTGTGTTCTAGTTCAATGTCGAATGTATGAAATTCTATGTTATGATAGTTTTTAATGTGATTACAATTTTAGGAAGCATAAGATACCGCTATAAAACGAGAGTCATGATGGAAACCCTCATTTTTCATCTTAAGCAGATTCATACCCTCCTGTTTTAGCTGGATATTCTCCATTAGCCAAGGCATTTATTGGCCAAATAATGTAATAGGTTGAGAGAATCAGAATTATTCAAATCAATGCTGATTATTCCATTATCTCTTATTTATTGGTACCATTAATAAGAAAGTGTAATTGAAATCGTGATTCATTTCATACGAGTAGCACTATATGTTCCTCTAAAATGTGACGCTTTTAGACGTCCTCTTGCAGTGTGTGTGGCCTTAAAGTTTTATGTCAAATGTAAAATATTCTATATTAATATAGTTTTTAATGTGATTACAATTTTAGGAACCGTAAGATAAGTTTTAAAACGAGTCATGACGGAAACCATGATTTTTCATCTTAAGCAGATGCATACCCTCCTGTTTTAGCTGGAAATTCTCCATTAGCCAAGGCATTTATTAGCCTAATAATGCAATAGGTTGAGAGATTCACAATTATTCAAGTCAGTGCTGATTATTCCATTATCTCTTATTTATTTGTACCATTAATTAGAAAGTATAATTGAAATCGTGATTCATTTCATAGCACTATATGTTCCTCTAAAAATGTGACGCTTTTCGGCGTCCTCTGTTGCAGTGTTTGTGGCCGTAATGTTCTATGACGAATGTAAAATGGGCGACATATCGTATCCCTGCTCAGTGGGAAGCTCCCATCCAATTTCTCTGTCACGTGTGTGTTTAAACCTAACGGGAGGTTTGCCGACGTAACCAGTGAGTTGGACACCCACACAAAAACTCTCACCAAACGGGAAAGACATCATGATAGGAGGGCAAAATTACATCAATTTGGGGGGTCACTTTACCCCTGAGCAACTTGTTGACAAACTACAACGTGCCGCCCAAAACAAGAACATTGTAATCTCAACTCTGCCCTTCTGGTACAACAAACCAACAACAACCAACACCTACATCTCCTAGTTCTCTTCCATCCTCCGGAATCCCTTTGGACCCAATTACGTTATTCCCTGAACCTAATCCTTGTACTTCCTCTCCTCATATTCATTCCCCTACATTTGTAACCCCTCCTTCCTCACCTCCTAACACTGCTGGGACAAGATACTTCCTTCGACCACGCACTCGAGGTAAAAAAGAGATAAATAAATAGCAACTACAGTCAGATGCAGCAGAAAAGCATCCGTGTAGGTACATGCAAAAGATTCAAATAATGCATCAAAATGTGCAATCTCTTTCAAATAAAGTTGAATTTATCGAGGCAACATTACAGTGTGATCTCAGTCAAATAGATGTTCTTTGCTTTACAGAACATTGGTTATCTCATAATGATCTAAACACACTCCAAATTCCTAGTTTTTACCTTGCAGGATCTTATTGTAGAGCGAGGGGATCAAATAAAGACCCTGCTTACGGAGGTTCGTGTATTTATGTAAGAAATAATGTTGATTGTACCGTCTTGTCAGAATTCAATTTATACGCAGTTGAAAAAGTTTTTGAAATAAGTCGTACATCTTACTACGCTCAAAATTATCTTTTTTTGAATCTACAGGCCTCCAACAAACAGAGCTTTAGATTATTTCAATTTCTTAGAAAATCTAGAGATGATTCTGAACAAAATTAGAAACCTCTCTTTTAAATCCATTGTTGTATGTGGAGTTTTCAATATTAATTTTCTGAGCAAATCCCACGAAAAAGAGGAGTTTCTCAATTTAAATCATTCTTTTCATTTAGATATTACTGTGAACGTACCTAGACGGATTACACTTAAATCACAAACAGCAATAGATCAAACCGGGAGGGATAGCTCAGTGCAACTGATGTCACTGCAGCGCCTCTGATCGGGAGGTCCTAGGTTCGAGTCCCCGGCGGCAGGAATTTCGACACTATCTTTTCAGCTAGGTCGAATTCAGTCGCTGTCTGGAGGAGAATTCTAGCGGCCGGCTGCTCTGATCGGTAGTTTCCCGTTGTTTCTCCGATCAACACCAGGCGAATGCCGGAACAGTACCCTACCAAACGGGCCACGGACCGCTCGCGATATGTCCTTCCTCTTCCTTATCCTATCCTCACCCCTTACACACACACTTACCTTAACATGCACCACACTATCACGTATTCCGGGAGACCGGTCGGGAGCTTAGAGCTTGTTCTGGCTGGGGCGGTACCCCGCTGGTGGGAGAGTCCTGGTTAGGGGGAAACCCCACTAGCCAACGGTAGGTCGGCGCCGAATCTCGCCATCCAGCGGGGGGAGGATCACCGCCATCTCCCGAAGAAAAACATGCACTACACGAACGGGACTAATGACCAAAGCAGTTGGTGCGCCCGGAAACACGAAAAAATCAATCAATCAATCAATAGATCAAATTATAATTAACAAAACCACAACTAGATATGAAATAATAACGAATAATCTAGGTTACAGTGACCACGATGCACAAATTCTTACAATTACTAATAATATGAATACTGACACAATAAAGAAAACACGCATGTGTAGAGCATTTGCTAAAGTTAACATAAAATTATTTACGGACTATTTGCTGAATCATTGGAGGTTTATAACGCTACTGACGTAAATGAAAAATATAATTTATTTTTCTCAAAGCTTTCATTTCACTTTAACGCGTGCTTTCCTATTAAAGAGAGAAAATGAAACATTTCACGAAAAAATAATACTTGGATCACACAAGGAATTAGAACATCATGTAAAAACAAACGTACGCTCTACTTTATTTCTATACATCATAACGTATCACCCGGTTTCATGTCTACTTCCGAGAATTTAAAAGAATTTTAAGGAAAATAGTTAAAATAATGAAAAATAATGATGATATTTTGAACGCTAGAAACAGAACTAAAGCAATGTGGAATATCGTAAAAAATACAACCACGTCATCACGATATTTCGTAGAGAATGTTGTTTTAAAGAATAATGAAAGAGAAACAAGTAATCCAGAAAATTTTTTCATGTTTCAACTAATCATAGTTAAATTGTTGGGAAGGGATTCTGAACCTCAAGAAAGCGTGCGCAGATGATTGTCTCCCCCGAACGTCACATACAGTTTTTTGTTGTTTCTGACTAAGTAAATAAATAAATAAATAAATAAATAAATAAATAAATAAATAAATAAATAAATAAATAAATAAATAAATAAATAAATAAATAAATAAATAAATTCTATGTTAAGATAGTTTTTAATGTGATTACAATTTTAGGAAGCATAAGATAAGCTTTAAAACGAGAGTCATGACGGAAAACAAGATTTTTCATGTTTGATCCTAGCACCTTTGAATTGGCTATTTGGTATCTCTGACACGGTAACTCCTGTGGTAATTGATCCCATATGGGTAGTGTATGTTTTTAACGTAGAAGGTGGCTTGTTATTTCCCCCACTGGATGGTGAGGACCGGTGGCCACCTACACGTCAGCTTGCGAGGTTTTTCCCAACAAGGTATCTCCCACCAGCTTGACACTGACTAGGCCGGACAAGCTCTAAGCTCCCGACGTGTGTGGTAGTGTAGTGCATGTACGTGTAAGTGCGTGAAAGTAAGTAGTGAGGAAAGGACAAGGAAGGGAAGGAAAGATCGCGCGCGTCCGTAGCTCCTTTGTTAGGAAACCATTCTGGTATTCGTATGGAGTTTATCGGAGAAACCATGGAATACCACCGACCAGACTAACCGGCCGCTAGAATTCTCTCCCAGACAGCAGCTGAATTCGGCCTATCTGGCTAGGGTCGAAAATCAGCCGCCATCGGGACTGGAAGGACTCTCGGATCGAGTCACTGCAGAGACAACAGCAATGCTCGTCTGATCTAACTTCCGGTACGGTCTCTTAGATTAAAGTTCATCCCTAGACCCTAGACCCCCTCCACCTATAGTTCTCTTCGTTTGTGCGCCTTTCTTCAAAACACCCTGTAGAAGATGCTGAGAAGTTAAGACTTTCACCAGAGGAACATTTCACGAGTAAATGCTCCCTTGTGAGAAGCGAATGGTTGCAGCAGCAGCGGAGAGCTCTGGGGTAGGAGATCGATGTGGAAATGGCGTGGGATACGTGAGAATGTGGCATGTTTCCAAGGGGTATCGCTTCTAGCCCAAGGGCGAAACCCGTCGACAGCGAACATCTAGAACAATGCGCATTAGCGGAGCAGTGCACTGAGTAACGAGCATGTCGCAATTGGAATAATGGAAGCTTTGGTTTACTTGTAAGCTAACAATACTTTGTTTTATATGATGGATGGCTTTCTTTCCCTGTTGAGATTAATGGAAACTGGTGATACAAAGTCCTGGAATTTAGTTGGCGTAGTAGATTATATTTTTACTCTTAAAGTAAATGATATTAACATGAATAATACGTTTGAGGAGAAGTAAGGATTCCTACCCTTCTTCTCCAAATGCACGGTGTATCAAATACCCTTTACTTCAAGCGTACGCAGGAACCGAATATTCGCCACGTTCTCACGACATACCCTTGCATTCATTGCGATGAGCTCTGCAGAAATTATAAATCCGCACGTTGGCACAGTGTGAAATGTCTGCCATCAGAAGCCCGAAGTGAAAGGAACCGATCAAAGCTGCTACATCCAAACTCGGCTAACATTTTGCTAACAAAGAATTGCTAACATTTTTGGATAGTTAATAATACAACTCTTGATAATGACTAAATCATACTAAAATGCAATAGTTGAGCACGAGTACACAAAAGTATCAGGATTTGAGCGAAGTGCTTTGTTAATTGAAACAAAGTTATGTGAAATGTACCCACCTCGAAAAGTAATAGCATTTTGATGGCAATTTTGTGAAAGTCATGTACCACGATAAGAAAACACTTATTTTCTATTTCTAGATGAAAAATACGAAAACTGAGACATTTCAATTATCTTATGCGTGAAAGTATGACAGTAGTAGTTTATATGCATCAGGGTAGGCGTTGCTGACCCTGGCCCTAACTACAGGAGCCACTACTGGCTTAAACTGAAGGGTGATTCACATCTTTCGGTGCATAAAATGCGTCGCATGTATTTTAATTTCCATCAATAAGTACGCGTAAATAAGTGAACAAATTCATTTACTTTTGTATTTCAAAGCATGTCGAATTGAAGCACAACCTCACTTTCTGTCATGAGGCGCCTCCTGTACCAGAATAATCCGAACGAAGATATACGAAACAATATTAACCAATCAGCAAGAAACATGTATAACAATGTTTTTTTCAAACACTACAATGAAATCTGTACTCTTAAGTTGACTTAGGATGTTCCTCGAGAGTTTAATAGTTTGGACGTTGATCGATCGACGATCGATTGCCTGATTGATGTGTCCTCTGACGGCCCCGGAAAATGACCTTAATTGACTGCTTCCGAAGCTTCCTCTATATGCCGAGAAGAGATTTGGCCCATCTGACGTCGAGCGTCTAAAAGAAGCTTTCATTCTCCACCGGAGGACGTGGCGTGCTCAGTTAATGAAAGGCAAGTTGCGTACACACTGTAAGTACACTAAAACCTGGAAACATCGGTTCTTTCCTCCAAGCAACATTATTTCTCCATAATTAATATCTGTTTTTATTTTTTCAATAGGTTTTATGTCTTTTCGACATTTATGGTTTTAGTCAGCATCTGTCATATTAGAACTTATTCTGGTCATTACAAAATATTGAAACATCGTTTCTCTGTAAACACTACCAAACGCTTAAACTATTTATTAAGAGTTAAGCAGTGTATTTTGATAAACAAAATAATTGTAATAGATTATTTATTACAGAAGATTAAAGATTATTGTTATTCATTCTTGCAAATTCTAAGTTCGTAAATATATGCTCTACACTTTATCAGGAAAATATAGTTATATTTTGTAATGTTTTAACGAATTAAGAGTATATATTATTGATTCGACGTTCCTAACCCAGCTACTTGATTTGTTTCAATGCCAAATTTTCCTTTACTGAAATAAAATATTGTATGAATTCATCATTAATGTAATTATATATTTGTCCATAATGACTGTTTAGTTTGTTTAATTGTAGGTGTGGGGTTGTCAGAACGCTTTTCCTCCATTTCTGGTTAAAGAAGTTCAAATTCCCTTTTGCCCTGTCTTGCGTCTCTCCAAGTCTCCACCACCATCATTACTTCATCATTACTTCTCACCCTCACATTACTATCGCACTACCCCACTGTATTTCATAGTTAAAAAGCAGACCGTAAAACAATTAGGAAGGAGTAGCTTCTGCCAGTCTCATAGCATTTAAATACGATTCATGGTATTGCCCTCGATTGGATATCCTCGTACCTTAAACATTGGTTGCAAAAAGTAGTAATACCGTATTAACATGAAAGACGTTATTCTAATATCATCTTTATAATCCTTTGCCAATTGAATATGAAGTTCCTCCGAGTTCGATCATACGCCCTACCCTCTTTCCTTTATTCATAAAGGCGGCTGACTCGTCCATTACAAACGGAATAACAGCTCCTGTTTGCTGAGGATGCGAATACTCTTTGCAAAACAGAAACAGTAATTCGTATGATTTCAGATGTTTCAAATTTGTTTCGTAGTAAATCAATGGTAGATTAATGAAAAACGTTTCCATATAGGTTTGCATTTCAAACTGGCAATCGCTTTTACCATCGAAAGTAAACAATGTACAATTAGCTGATGTGAAGGCAACTAAATTTCTGGATCTTTCATCGAACCTGAAATGGAATGTCCATAAAAAGGATTTGAACTTTAAAATGAGTTCGATAGCTTACACATTCAGAATTCTTTCAAATTTAGCCACCTTTCATGCAGTTTATTGTGTATATTTTGCGAATGTACGCTCTCCCTCACAAACATTGGCCGGCAAAATTCTATCTTCCCAACCGCGCCGACCAACTTGGACACCCCACGACCAGGGGGAGCGACGTGTTGACCAATCGCTAGCAGGTAGAACCACAGTTGTCTGTGATTGGTGCAACATCCCAAGGGGTAGAAAGGACGTTGTCTCAGGGGGAGGGGGCTAGTTCGTTTACGTACGAGGCGGAAATATCGTCGTATTTCCCTGCCGAAGGAGAGATTTTGCCTGCGCGTACGCCACGACGAAAAAATATTTCTGAGTGAGGTTTTCCGTCCAGAATTATTGTCAATAGACCAGTATATATCATTTTAGCAACAATTAATCTAACTTTTAGTAATCAATTTGTAACTCTTGTCAAACTGCTATTTTGAGATGTTCATTTCAGACACAATTTGCGGAGCCTTCCCAACCATTCAAATTCATTTTTTGAATTTGTTTAAAAAGTTATAAATAGTTGCAAAATTGTTAATTCGCATTTTTAGATTCTGGGGCATCGGGAGACTCTCCCCCTTTAGATTTTCAAAATTTGGAAATTGTTTATAAATTTGCAATTGTTGCAAATTTTTCTATTGTCTCATCTGAATAGCGTTTAAACGCGATACAAAATTCCGAAATCCGGTCGGTGCTATCATATTTCGTTCTCGAGATATGTGTAATTGTTTATACGAAATTAATGTCTTGCAATGACCCCATTTGTTTGCGCTTAGTTCATTCACTCTACATAAGCATACTGAAAAAAACAGTTCTTCAATGTCGCGCTTTTGCCTGCCACATAGGCTTACATAAGTTGGCATTATATGAAGCAAGAAACATTGTTTTTCATTTGATCATTCAGCTTCATCAATCACGCACAATTACTTTAATTTTCTCTCCTTGTCAGTTTTTGTTTTAATCTCAGACCTCCAATGAAGATATCAAATAATATCTTAGATATTTCAGTGTTTTCAAATAATAACGGGAATAAATACTTATATTTTATTAAATTGGTTTTATAATTACCTGAAAATACATGCGTTTTCTATAGGTAATTGGGATGTTGAAAACATTGAAGTAGTAAACACAATGTTAAGCGGTGATCATTAACGTTGATTACTTGATATTTGCCGTACGGGTAGGTTTATTGGTTAAACTTTTTCAACGATTTAACATTAGATACCTTGAATAGCAAGTTTTCATTTGATAAACCGCTACGTCCTTCCAGTACAGATGGTCGTACTGGAAGCAACTCGACAATTGGCTACTCGACAATTTTGCCGGTTAATTTTTGTGAGAGAGAGGGTAAACTTTGTTTTCGCGTGAAACAAAGATATTTTTCTGAGGTATCACGTCCTTTAGGGTCCAAACTTCAAAAGTGGAGAACAAATTTTATTGACAATCGAAAATGACACCCATGTGATTCCTCCAATTCTCTCTTTATTGAGCTTGGAATCTACCATTTCCTTGCGGATTTATACAACAATATCTAGCATTTGTGAAAACTGACTTACTTAATGGTGGAAACATATTTTCATGAAATGCAGATATTTATAATTACAACACAGATTGTAGGAATCACATTCAGTAGGTGTCATCACCAACTGCTCACTAAAAGGAAGCTCACTTCATAAGTATGTCCGTTTCATTACAACTCATTGCCAAATGAAATTAATTAAATTAGATACACAATTTTGGGTGTCGAGTAAGACCATTTCTGCTACATAATTGTTTCTATAATTTAAAAACTATACTGACCATAAAAATAAAAAATAACATTTATTTTAACATTATATTTAATGATTAGTTAACATACTACTGTATATTTCTAAAATTTCTTTTGTACAAAAATGTAGTTTCACTACGCGCAGGCTTTGTTCAGCTCTCCTTTTGCTATTTGAGGTTGGAAGATAACCAGAGATGTGGGTTGCAGTTTTGTTAGAAAATATTTGAAATAAAATCTGTAGTTCGCTATCCAGCCAAATAGGTTTTCGTTTTACTCGTGAGTGAATGTTTCTGGTTTCCTTGTGTGGCCTCCCTCGCTTTGTTGTTATTTTCATTCATCATTCAACCTTGTGACGTTAGACGGTGGGGGTAATTTGAGTTCAAGAATAGTACCAGTTTACATTGTTACATTGTAAATATTTTAGTATAGTTATAATTGAATTCCAACTCCATTTTTTAAAACAGGTAAGCTTCTATCAACTTATACATTTATATTAAAATGTAGTAAAAAATGATACAACTGTAACTTTAAAAAAATGTGTATTTGTAAACCATATATCTAAAGATGGCTATAAGGTCTAGCCGAAACTTCACGTCACCCGCAACTACAATGTAAATAAAATTTAATCACAACGAATACAATAATAAATACATCTGAATGTCTAAAATTTAAAATGGAACTGTTTGTTTTAATTAAACTATAGACATTCATCGAAGAAGAAAGAAATAAGCTTACAAAGATTTGTTTCTTGATATTTCATGTGTTAATCGAAATGGCCCTGTACTTCAGAGTGTAGACAACAGTAATTGAAAGTTCGAAAGAAAAATTGGATTCGTTTTTAAAAAAACTTTATTCTAATGAAACTAACCCGAGTTGAATCATAATTTCGCAAAATAAGTTTCTAAAGTTCTAAAGTTTAAAAGTTTGGAATACAGTTTCAAAATCACTGACTCTTTGATGTTTCGTAAATTTACAGGCTATTTGCTTGTATACATTTTCTAATTAATGGAGGGATTGTGATAAAATAATTGTATGCAACAAACATATGAGATAGGTCAAGTACCACACATGTCGGGAGACCGGTCGGGGACTTTGGTGTTGTCCCGGCTGGGGTGGTGCCCCGCTCGTGGGAGATACCTGGTTGGGGAAACCCCGATAGTCGACGGTAGGTGGGCGCTGGATATCGCCATCCAGTGGTGGTAAATCACAGCCAACGCTCAATGAAAAGACATGCACTACACTTACGGGAGTAATGACCTCAGTAGTTGACAACCCCGGAATCCCCAACAATCAATCAAAAAATATTTGCACATTGTCATCAACAGGATGCAGCAAAAGAGGCATATGAAATTTAGAAGAGGACCTCACTGGCATTTTTGTAAACTAATTCTACAAATAATATATCTCACTCGTCCGTTCATAGAATGTTTTTTTTCCCGCAGCGTGGTAAGTTAATTCACGCTTGAAAAACGCTACTCGAGGGATTACATCTCATTCTTTATGCTCTCTTCGCGGTGCTAAATTTTCAAATGCTTCACATACAGCCACGCTCACAACCGTATTTCCCTCTGACGAGAGAACGAATGCCCGGCTGTTCCTCTTGCCCTCTTGAAATAATTTATCGCAGATTAACCGTCCCGCTGGCAGCAGAGGGCACGCAATGCGACCACCAAGCACAGGATAAGAGCGCTTTGGAGATGCTTCACCTGTGCAGGATGTCTCATAATTAGACCTTGGACTTTTAGGCATCTAAAATAGGTAACACACATTATGAAATTGGATACTATTAGGCATGAAATGAAGATGTTTTAGACTTTTAAAATAGGTTACAAAATTATTATACCAGACTTTTAAAGACATTGGACATGAAAAGTTAAGTTTCTGGCTTCTAAAACACTGATTTTAAAAGGATAAAATTAGGCATTTTTTTATTATTTAGGAAATTCAAGTATTTTTACATTTATGACAGTGACTGCAAGCATATTATTTTATTCACTTTTATTTCTTGTAATTTCTTTCATTCATTCACACTTTTCATTCTGTCAATCGCGCATCTGCATCGGGAATGGGTGTAATTGCCTAAGACGCGCGTACTGATATGAGAAGAGCGAGAAACATCTTTATATTATTAAATGAGAACGTATTTATGCTCAATGTTCGACAGTTCACATTCTGACAGTGTCAAGTGGAATTCATGCACCATTTATTCTGAGAAGTCTTGCATAGCTAGGTTGAATTCATCCGTTGTCTGGAGGAAAATTCAAGCTTCCAGCTGATCTGATAAGTAGTTTTCTGTGTATTTTTTCCGAACAATAGCAGGCGAATGTCGTAACTCTACCCTAACAAACGGACCAGGGACCATGCGTCATCTTTCCGTTCTATTTATTGTCATATCGTCGACCCTTACTTACACTACACTACCACAGATGCTGAAAGCTTAGTGCTTATTCCGAATGGGACGGTGCCCATCTGATACCTAATGGGAAAAATTTCTGCTAGCCGACGTGTAGGTCGGCGCCAGATCTTACCTTCAGCGGGAGAGGAGCACTGCCACCTTCCGGCTCTAATAAGCACTACACTCATGCGTCAAAGTACATGTCGCGTGAAGAAACAAGAAATATAACCGGGCATCAACTTATGTCACTGCATTGCCTCTGACTGGGAGGCCCTGGAATTAAAGTCCCGATGGTCGCAGGATTTTCGACGCTAGCCAGATAGCTAGATCGAGTTCTGTTGGTGTCTGAAGGAGAATTCTAGCGGCCGGATGCTGTGATCGGTAGTTTTCCGTGGTTTCTCCAATCAAAACCCGGCGAATACCGGAGCAGTATCATACCAAACGGACCCTTTCCATTCCTTGTTCTATCCTCATTCCTTACACACACACTACCGCATATGCCGGGAGACCATTATGGAGCTTAAGAGTTTGTCCCGGATGGGTCAGTGCCCCGCTTGTGGGAAATAGCCCCACTAGCCGAAAATAGGTTGGCGCCGGATCTCGCAAATCAGCGGGGCAAGGTCGACACATCCCGAGCAAAAACCTGCACTACACTTTCGAGAATATTGACCTCAGCAATACATGCGCCCGGAGTCACTAGTAATCAACCAATCAAATAAGCAAGAAATACTAACTGGTAAGGATTCGAATTTTAGCGCAGGTGTTACGTAATTACACATCACAAGATTTTTCAGGAATGTACAGTATTTTGTTTAATATGGAATTAAGTTACGTACGAGAAAATAAAAATTGCGTGATTGAGTGACAATCCCTTATTTTTTCACGGTGGCTCATAAGAATTTAAACGCAATTGTCTGTAATGGTTCAAACGATTTTGCACAACTTGTGTACAAATACACATTCACTTTCATAAGTGTCGTATCGTTTATTGGAGAACAGCTCCGGCATTCACTTGATCCTGATAGGATAAACCACGAAGAAATGAATGAGCTAGCATAAAATTTCTCAATAAATGTTCGTAAATCTGAAAAGTTGCCAAAAGGTTAATTTTATAGGCTTACGAAGACGGATTTTCAATGAAAATGTACTGAGAAATGAAATGAAACCCAGTTAATGTGAAACTCATATTTTTATTTTAGATACATTTCAAAAACAACATTGAATGTTTTACAGCACATCAACTGGGAAATTACAATCGCTTTCTGGAATCACAAATTAATCGCAACATTTGAGTATTGATACAGATTTCTGAAATGAAAGGAAGCCAGTTTCATAGATATTCGCGTTTATTTTTAATTAAGGGAACAACCACTTATAGGATTTTAAAAAGGCATCAGCAAATTCAAGCAGAAAAAGGAATCAGCAATGTAGATCCTCTGCATATGGGGGGCAAACTATTTGACGTAATGTAGGAACAAATATCTGCAAACAACGAACTAAAAGGCTTCCTCACATATGAGTTCTTGTATGTGATTGGAACCCTCTTATAGAAGAATATCCCACCCCACAAAAAGCACACGTATAGGTCCACTGCCCGGAATGCCTAGGCTGATGAATTAAGAGACCATGTTTAAGACGAAATGTCTTTTCGCATATCTCGCACTTGTAAGGCTTCAATCCCGTATGCAATGTCATATGAATTTTCAAACTATATTTTTGTGAAAAATTCTTGTGGCATACTGTACAATTGTAAGGTTTGTCCCCTAAATGGATCAATTTGTGTCTACGCAAATGTCCTTTTTGCGAGAAACACCTATGACACACTGAGCAACAGTAGGGTTTCGTTCCTGTGTGAGCTCGTAAGTGTACCTTCAATGCACTGGGACTGGTGAAAGCTTTCGTACAATATGAACAGATATAGTTCTTGAATCTCTTACGGATACAAGCGCCCAATTTTGCATTCTTGTGAAGTGATGCGGCGACTGCATCTACTTGGCAACTCTGTCTCCTGGAGATATTTTCATCAGTCGCATTGTTGGCAAGCGCAAACCGTTCATCGTCCTGGGAAACAGTACCTACGAAATGAAACAAAGAAAAACTGTATTATTGAGTAATCATATTGCCAGTTCGCATTGATTAAGATGCCTGAAATACACAAGTTTACAAAGGATCATGAATAACAAGAGAATTTGAAAAATCTGCAGCCGAGTAATTCTGAAAGTGCCAAATAAATGATTGACATAATAGTGTTTTTTTAAATACATCTTCAAAATTTTAAAATAGTGTGAATAAGTTCAGGAAAAACTCAATGAATTATACTTTTGGTTCTCTTCGCTTATAAGTTTATAAGGTACATCAGATACTCAGAATTGAAAAGGATACGAATGTGAATAAGAAGTCATCGACTCAGATCTCCTTGGAGTCTAGAAATGGTACTGTTTACGTATCACAGTCATTGTAAACCTGAAATAGACAAAAAATTTCATAAATGAAATGATACGATTTTTAAATACATTTTTGTATAGAAAAACTTGTACAAACCTTTTTACTCCCAACAGAACCGACATTCTGTGGAGTTTGGTTTTAGGTCCACAAATATATTTTTGGGGCATGGGGTTGCCAAGTGTCTATTTGAGAAAATTTTCCAGGAGCAAAATAAATCCTCTGAATTATAACAACTTCTTTTTCGTAATTTATCGTAAGTATACGAATATACGGAATAATATACAAACTGCTGACCAAATAAAAAGACGAACTAACTTGACAACTTCTGAAAAATATCACGATCGTATGAGAACATATATTTACATTACATTTAGGGCAATTTCGTTGTTTTATGTTGACAGAAGCCAAAATAAACAGAACTACACAATATACACCCGGGGCAACGGAGTGGACCAAACGTACGGACCCTTCACACGTAGACACTGCCGTGCGCCACCAATCACCGCGACTGGTCACAAACCATTGGTTTAAATAAGTCTTACAACGTGTGGCCAATTCGCGCTGCTGTCATTCGGTGGTCACCAGCACCAGCGGCCCGAGCACCAGTACCAGCAGCCCGAGTCGGCGTCCGCTAGCAAAGCATTGATTTAAATGGGATCTTCCCACTGGACATTGCCGTAGCGCAGAGCTACCGTATACAACAATGCAATTACTTCTATTCTTATTCACAACAATAGGCGTTTTACTTAGAATAAACAAAGGCAACAAGCTATATGCAAATAGTGCAGCCATGAATTGCAAACAATACCTCGAACTTTGAAAATATCTAAAACATTACATTTTCCCCCATTCTACGTTCCTCCAAGTGTTTTACTCCGGGTTGGTATAAGGCGATACTCCGGTTGTACTCCCACTCATTAAATACCCTGACTACTGCATAGCTCCATTGCATACTTTTTAGAGATTAAAAAGTATGAAAACATGCATAAACTATATATCAGCATGTTCAGGAGAAGACAGACAATAAAATTGCGTAAATTATGAAAAATCAATTTTTCCCGAATTTTTTCATGTCATTCTCTCCTTAAAATGTATTTGTTTTCCGTGCATATTTCGATCTTTTTTTATTTTTAAGAAATGCTTGCATTACGCAGATATTATACGTTTCTTGGGGTAATGCATGGTATTTAGGCGTTTAAATATGTAGACATATTAATCGCTCATTGATAGTTTTTCAACAATTTCTTGCTAACTTCATGCATGTGTCAGATGTTGTATATTTCAAAATGCCCGAAATTTGGAAGAAAAGTAACTACTAATGAATGAATCTCACTAAATAAAATTTTAAAAACTTAATTTTTCAATGACAATTTCGCTCATAAGTTTTGTACCGGCAAAGAGTGTGTATACAAGTGTGATAATTGATATAAATCTTAAGAAATTTTCATTAAGTTTGATAAAAGGAAGGATTCGGTGGGGATAGCCGCATATTAAAGTTTTACCTACAATTTTTGTTCTAAGCGTATGTACACCTTGTGGAGTCACCGACGCGGCGGACTTCGGAACCCTCCCCCTTTCATGGTGGAAATATTTTTTCCACCATGCCCCCTTTCAAGCGCAGTGGCTTAAGGCGATGGAGGGTGGCGGTGGCGGGGTGGGAAGGGCTCTGCCCCTTCTCGGAACCGCGCAGCATGTCTACGTGTGAAGGGGCCCTGAATGGTTCAGGGGCTTCGATGGCAACTTGTCAGGACAGCCAACTTCTGAAACAGTTTTTGAGTCCGATCGGAAATTTTTAAATTTGAAATGCCTCTCCCGAACAAGACTGGTACTTTCATATTTTTCTCCACTTCGCCTTGTTAGGGTCTGAGCTCACGAATTAGTAAGATATTTACTTCCATTAGACACATCGCACATTAATCTTACAAAGACGGATTATCAGTGCAAATAAATCCAGTTAATATGAAAATCGTACTTTTATTTTAGATACATTTCAAACAATAACATTGAATCTATTGCAACACATCAAGTGGGAAATTACAATGA
Source organism: Teleogryllus occipitalis (assembly GCA_011170035.1). Classification (NCBI taxonomy): domain Eukaryota; kingdom Metazoa; phylum Arthropoda; class Insecta; order Orthoptera; family Gryllidae; genus Teleogryllus; species Teleogryllus occipitalis. The sequence continues at coordinate 63,749 of BLKR01009262.1, forward strand.
CTTTCTTGAATCACAAATTAGTCGCAACATTTGAGTATTGGTTCAGATATCTGAAATGGGAAGAAGCCAGTTTCATTTTGAATTAAAGGAACAACTACTTAAAGGGATTTTAAAAAGAAATCAACAATGTAGATGCATATGCATATCGATGGCAAATAATTCGACTGACGGTGGGAACAAATTATACATTTAACGATACAAACGTATAATTTAATCACTAATTAAATAGAGTATTGATGAAATATTTATTTACTTTCGACATATTACACATAACGTGTCTAATATATTTTTCAAATCATTAAGAACAAAAATCAGTATAAAAAGCCTAAAAAATAGCAATTATTTACAATGGTCTCTACTTTTAGTTAATTTATTTACTGAAAAATATTATTATGATTATAGACTCAAATTATTATATCGAAAAATTATTTTTTAATTGCATAAGTGTTCTATTTGATAAACGGAACTTTTTCATTTTACATTGTTGTGACCTTTATGAATGTTCTTGGGAAGCGTTCTTTCTTCTGTTTTGTGCGAGTAGTGATTTTTGCCGTGTCGCCAAATATTTACTAACTTCATTCTTAAATTTTTCATTTTATTTTCAATACCGGCTCACAACCAAACAATACACAAGTCTCTTCATAGTTACATGTCTTCAAGCAGAAATTAAACAGTGAAATCAGTACTGACAAACTATTATTTTATAATTTTCTTTGCTTTACTAATTAATGATTATATAATTAAACTATCACAGATTTTTAATTTGCACGCTTGTGTTATATAATAATAGTATTAAAAATTTAGTAAGTGATATTCTTTATTTAAATAATTTCATATTTATTCTTTCATATCCTACATAAATACATATTTAAGAATACCTACTCCTTTTCATCTTTTTGTTTGTGAACGTTGTTTATGTATAAAAGTGCTAATGGAGCAAACACCAATCAGGAAATACATTATCTCTACTAAATGACGATAGTATTTCGCAGTGATTAACAACAAATTAATAACAATTGTGATGCGCTGAATCACTGGCAATGGCTTCACTCACCTGCATATCCTATGGAAATTGCAGAATCATCTCAGATTTATAAATAACTTACTACAACAACCCACAAATTTCACTATATACTGTGGAATAAATCCAAACAAAATTAATACCTATCTGAAAATTCAAATCCACAATGCCTGCGTTTCAGATAATCTCATTGTCGCAAGAGAACAGAGTATTATGTTGCAAGAGAGGTTGGTAGCAACAAAGCCCGCTGAAACATTTCATTTTTGCTGCCAACTCGCCTTCAAAAACTCTTTCAAGTTTGTGCGTTTGTTTTTTGAATAAAGTTAAAATAATACGAGATAATAAATATACGAATTCTATTATAGACAAATCTGGCTTGTCTTTTCGCATTGTGTACGTTCGAATAAACGTGTAAATTTGTGATAATCACTAAAAAATGTTTCCAGCGTTTGGTGACAATCCTATAAAATAAAAAACTCACTTTAAGTGTATTATAATAATTTTACGATTATTATAATTTTTTATTTATCATTTACTTTTTTACATAATAGTAATTTAAGAATCGAGTGTATAAAGGGATATAATTGCATGAGTGGTACGTTCAAGAAAACGAGCGACGATAGAACTGAGTTTTCTTACTTTCCACGATTATAATTGTACCTTTTATCCACATGTTACGTTCAATATTTTTTCGTTTCCATTTAAGAACAATTTAAATTTTTAGAAATTCTTGCACTTCTTTTCCATTCAAGGCATACATTTGATGACAGCAATTTGATGATTTCAGGTGCATACTTTAATCCTTCTGAAGAAGACCTGTTTTAGTAGCCTCTGTATTATGTTTGTTTGCAAATGGAAGATATTGAACATATTTCGGATGAAATATTAGAAGCTGACAAAGTCATAAAAACATAACTTCCCACGAAAAGTTAAGCCAGGTATGATACAGGAAGACACGATGTATAGATATTGGAAAGTAAATCAAATGTCACATCTGACTCCGTTTTGCTAGAGTACTTTTTAGAACAGGTAAACACAACTGACGTTTATATTTTTTTACATTTGTAATATTCTAAGACCAAATGTTCTAAATGTAAAACATTTAATTTACGCATGTTAAAATTTTTTTGATTTATTAGCGTCAGCTAGTGTCAAACCTACGTTTACTTTATCAATGTTGTTTTTTATTAACTCATTGTTCATATGTAGTTTATGGATGTACGTAAACTATGATGAACATTTTTGTTGATGATTCATAGCCGACTAGAAATATTTTGGCCATGTCTGTGTTACAGTAACTTAATTAAACGATTTTGATCATTTTTCAGAATTTTCATTGTAGCTGTGGAGTTTTAATTGCACTCGTTCTATTAAAATTATGTAATCAACGATTTTTCCTGGAATTAATGAGCATATTTATTTAAATAAAAGACTTAATATAGTAATAATAATAATAATAATAATAATAATAATAATAATAATAATAATAATAATAATAATAATAATAATAATAATAATAATAATAATAATAATAATAATAATAATAATAATAATGTGTTCGAAATTTATCTGCTTGCTAATGAGAGAGCAAAATATAATAATTGTATTGGGTAGGAATGTTTAAGAATTTAACCTGTTAGTTATGTATGTAACTGCGTCTGCACATTACATTGTGGTAATTGTGAGAAATGATTTTTTTAAATATAAATTTACAACAAAATTATCACTTTGGTCGTACGTATTAGGAATGGTTGATTCTGAAATGAGGCGTCTGAACATACTTCCGGTTAGCCAACTTTCGAAATTACCTTTGATTTAATGATAATGGCACTTTTTGGTCAACAACGAAAAAAGGAGAGGAAAGGCAGTCTCCAAAATGGATCTACAACGTCACTACAGAGTTGAACGTTCGCGAGCCTCCTCAAGGGGTCTGGTGGCCGCAGCCAAGTGCTTACCAGTGCTGGCCGCGCGAGTGTGTGGCACCATAGCGTAACTTGACCTTGAGGTGCCATTATAAATAAATCGACGTATATGAATCCGATCGCTCTGCTCCCCCCCTGTTCGCTTGATACAATTCGTAGATGTTTGTCATCCTTGCCGGGGAGGGGTCATGACCTCTGCCGTGGAAGCCTTTTCCGTTACATGATAAACCTTCTTTCTGCCTTGTTTTTCGTTAGAATGAAACATCTCATACATAAACGAGTGTGAACGAATTAATCAAAATAAGATATCAATGTTTTTTAGTTAAATTTACGACTGTTTTGTGAGATTAAAAATATAACCTTAACACTCCGTCACTCGCGTCGTTGGAAAGGGTCAAACAGATGTTTCCTTTCTAGTTATGAAAGCAATGTTAGCCTTCCAGGAATAACAACTATGCTTCTTTTCCTCTAACGGTATCTGAGAAGATTATCGATGAACTTCTTATCTGTTTGCAGTGTGCATCCATACTCTGAAGCAAGGTGGAAATACATGGGTGGGTTCCTCCGGTGCACCAAATTTAGCTGGTTCTGCGCATTACCAGGTTGCGTCACGAACCACGGCACCACAGCACGGGCACTTCGTTTGAAAAGTCAGACCAGACGCTGGCCGCCATTTTGCATGGAGAACGAGTGGTGTTGAGAAACATTTTGAAAGTAATACAAAGTTTTCAACAGTAACCAACCAAAACCAACATTAAGGTGTACAAGATGCAATATTTAAAAGAAATGCTTCATACATGTTTCAATATCTTGTAACGATGTGATAATTTTGGTATCTGGCTGGATTTAAAATTCCCGCGAATATTGTAACGCAAACTGGTGTCTGAAGCTCATCATCTGAAGTCGGATACGATGCGCAAGAGCCTGCCCTGGCCCTGAAGTAAAATTGCTCTGCCTGACAATGCCTGCTGCGTTTGACAGAATCCGAGTACTCGCGTATGAAACGGTGTTCTTGCATACTTGATGCGACTGAATTTTAGAATGAGTTAAATCTCAAAGTTGAAATTTTTACTGAAAATTAGTATCATAGTGATCCCGTATGTGTGCAATTTTCAAATTTTTATCTGGTGCCCCCCCCCAACAGGTTTGGAAAAAATCCAAAATTCCAATTTTGAAGATGATGTCATCTTCAAGTGGTGCGTTATTTACCAATGATATTTTACAAAAACTAACTATACTGTTATGTGTAAAAGAACAGAGAAAATTATGACTATAATTCTATTTCTTCTTTGAACAATAACTCTCTGAAAATCGAACTTGCTCCATTCCCTTTCTATAGATTTGGTTGCAAAGATTTTCCAAATGAAAACGGAGAAGGTACGTAAATAATGTTTAATTTGTAGGCCAGAGTATACTGAATTCAATGCTCTTAATTCTAGAATGCTAGAACAACCCAGAGGTGAGTAATTTAGAAAAGAGTAAATGTCTACTAACGCGAAAAATGGGGCTCGTCGTAAAACAAAAATTGCCGCTATTTGTAAACCAGATTCAATAAAAACAACTTTTTTAAATTTATATAAGACTATTGATTTTTATCTATTTATAAATACATCTCAACTATTTCAGACAATGTTTATATTGTAAACATTTACATCTCTCCGTTGAACAACGTTTCAGAGCTCTTTGTGGCACCATAATCAGGTACAATTACAATCATTGTTCCGAAAACCAGTCCATTACACATTCACATACCACAATAAACTGTGTATTTTAAGTTATTCATATTGTAGAAGTTAATTGTAACTATCCGGTCGAAAGTTAGGGATGATCATACTCAGTGCGTCCATGATGAAAAGACACAGGTGAGCTATTGCGCAGCTCATCCGGCAATCATCCGCTTCCGGCAATGAGATTCCTGTTCCAGCTTGCGTCACAATATTAGCGGGAGATTTAAATGCAGTCAAATACCAAAATTATCACCTTGTTACAAGTCAATAAAACAGATATACGAAGCATTTTTTAAAAATATTGCTTCTTGTATTTCCACTTCACCTTCGAGTATTTTTGGTTGGTCATCATTGAAAGTTGTCACTTAATGCCACTTGGAAATGTTTATCAATACTTCTTGCATGTCATGCAGCATGGTGGCCAGCGTCTGGCCAGACTTTTCCAACGAAGTGCCCGTGTTGAGGTTATGTGGTCCGTGACGTATCTGGTGCCGCGCAGAACAAGCAAAAATTGATGCGCCGGACCAGCTCAAGTTCCCTTTTCATCACGCGCAAATCCTTACCTAAGACGCACCATTTCTGAGTTGTGCACAATGGTATTAAATATTTTAATGGCACACAAGAAAAGTGACACAAATCGAAATACATCATTTGAAGTTTTGTCATTGTTTTGAGAGTGAGTTTCATTGACTCTTACTCCAAGTTGATTATTACTGCAATCTAGAAAAACTAAATATAATACAATATTTAGGAATTCGTTGATAAGTTCAACGTCAGGCTTATTCAACCCTTTTAGAATGAATCCTTTTTCGACATACGACACTTTACTTGAAAAATAATACTAGGAGTGTATGTTAATTATATCTTGATACATTAGTAATCGAATGCGTTTTCTTCGAAATATGACACTTTTCTTGATAATACACTAAAATAATATTGCCATAACTTGAGATATGACGTTCTTCTCGACACTGCTGCGATGTTCCCTTTTTAGCTAATTGTCCTCAAGTGAAATTTTGACGTTATTCAAGATAACAGCCAGTCGTGCTTCCTCCAATGACAAAAAGATTTCAATTTATTAACTGAAAATTGCATTTTGTGACTTGTGTTATTACTTTCTCGTATTCGTGCGTATATACGGAGTAATATACGTAGAATAGAGAAAGTTATGTAATGCGCGAAAAAACGGCGGATTTTCGGTGGAAAAAAATTCATTGACGGGCTCTGGAGACAAAAAAGTGCATTATACGAGTTGCTAAATTAAGAGAAAAAAATCTTCGAACACGTGGTGTAGCCAGAATCCCTGTTTTGTGAGCCCTTGATGCCGAAAAACCAATTAGAAGAAAAACGTCCGTCCGTCCGTCTCTGTCTGTGAACACTACTAGCGCTTAACCACACGTATGATCTTTATCAAATTGAAGAAACCTATGTCAATCTGGCTCTAGTTGAAACTTTGAAATTTTGAGAAACGTTCTTTAAAATTTAGGAGTACTTTACATGAAGCCCACCGGACATTTTCAAAATTTTCTGAAAAACGGCTCCAAGTGTTTTCTTTAAATTTCTTGTAAGAATAGAGTAAAATACATTTATTAAAGTGGCATTGGTCTGATTTTTACCGTTAATTCTAAATTTTCAAAAATTGCAAAAGTTGGAATTTTTTCGGCGTCTTCCTACAACTACAAAATTGAAGCCGGAGATTTTTCCCTCAAATGAAATTTGTTGTGCATAAATAGTTCTTTCAATGAGGTCATATACATTGTTTCTGAAGTGTTATTAGTTTTCGAGCAATAGCGTATGCAATATTTGCAATTTTAAAAAGTTACGAAAACAAGATTTTCTCAAAAAGGCTCTAAATTTTTTCTTTAAATTTTTGGTATTTTTAGACCCCAAAACAACTGTATACCATGATATAAACGCCATGTTGCTCTATTTTTCTGTATTTTTTCAAAAATTTTAAGTATGAAATTTTTTTGAATTGTCTCTCACGTCGGTAATATTTACACTACAGGCAATTTCTTCACATTATTATATTTATGAGTACATGTGCTTTAAATAATGTCAAATAAAGATTCTCGAAAACTCAACCGTTTTCCGTACAAGTGAGCTCAAAATTCTGCCTCAAACCTAAAAAAAAAACTTTCAATCCATTAATTTGGACATTTTTATCGATTTGTATACATTATTACAATTGTGCGTGGATGTTCTTCAAATAATTTTAAATGAACTTTTTCGAAAACTCAATAGATTCTTGTTAAAAAGGGCTTCAAAGTTTGCATTTACAGTAATGCTTAATCACCATTTTCTTAAAAAACGCTTCAAATTTTTCTATGAAAATTTCTATTTAGGGCGCGTTTTTACTCTTCTTTTATATTCTTGAATTAATATTTCGGTTGTACTACTAGGAAAGCAAAAAGTTGTGAAAATGTCAAAAAAATGTACTTTGGACGATGATAGATGGCAGCTGGCCAGAGAATGGGCAAAATCTTAAAGCCAGACTATGGCAAGAAAATTAGAAAACTATACTACGAGAAAGTCTGTGCCATTCTGTTGCTCCTCTAGTTCTTGTGTACTATCAATTTGTTCGCACCTTCTGATTTACACATTTCATAAACTGCAGAATTCTGCATTTTGTCTCTTATATTAAAATGTTTAATGTCATTTAAAATTTATAATGTTGTCCACGTAATCTTCCAGTCCATCTTTCTTCAGACAAGTTTGCATCATTGTTTTTGAGAAGTAAGAAAATTTCCTCAATATCTTTGACTCCTGGCGTCAGTTTTGTCAAAGGTGTGCTTTCTCGGGTTATTTGATCTCAGGAATAATGTCAAATTTCAATAAATAATAATAATAATCATTTATTAAAAACTAAAGCGTAAATATTCAAAATACTGTTGAAAATGTTAAAGAACATTCCAATTTAGAAAAGCCACTTCTAAGTATGAAAATGGTCTTAATATAATCGTTACATATAAAACACAATTTTGGAGCGTTCAAAACACTGAAGGGAACGGACGGCCCAGAATACTTTACTCCCACTCTCGTGTATATTTAGATGGTGACCTTTCCCAGAATTTATTTCTTCCTTGTCTTTCAATGTTTAATTTAAAACACCTCTGGCAAGGTGAAACATATCCTTTAAAACTATGTACATCAGTATTACTTCAAAAGCAAATTAGTTTATGTAAAGTACTGATTATTAAAATGCAAATTAAAATAAAAGTTTTTAGAAAGTCAGGCAATTAATAAATAATTAAAATTTCGAAATTCGTTATTTCAAAGTGTATTTACATCAACAAGAGATAGAAGTGCATCAGTAGTCGAAAACCGACCCAAGAGACTGAGAGAGTTTCGATGTTCTCGTAAAACAAACCCCACGCCGCACTCCCGCGCGTCACTCGGCGATTGCGATACGCCATTCGAGGCTAAGCATATTGCAGCCCTCTGCTCACCAGCACATAAAAACCCTCCGGTATCGCGATATGCGGACAGCATGGGCGTTCAATTTCGCACATCCACTCGCCCGCGTCCCGAGCGCTGCGGGCGGGCGGCGGGGAAGCGGGGGGCGCGGGGTGGGGGAGCGTGGCGTCCGCCCGGGGAGATAACGCGCGCGCGCAGGTGGCGCTCGAGGCGGCGGCCGGCGCCAGCGGCGCGGAAAACTAGAGGGCGCGCTCAAAGGCGCTGGCGGAAGGGGCGGGGACGGCGGCAGCCAGCGGACGGGGAGGTGGGGTTGGCGGGGGCGTTAATGGTGGAGGTGGCCTCCACGATCCTGCCGTCGGGGAGGGGACGGTGACAGCCAGCGGGCAGGGAGGTGGTGTTGGCGGGGACGATAGCGGGGGTGGGGTGGTGGCAGAGGCACTAATGGTAGATGTGGCCTTTACAACCCCCCCGGTAGGGAGGGGAGGGTGGCAGCCAATGGTCAGGGAGGTGGTGGCAGTGGCTGGGGCGGTGGCGGGCGCACTAATGGCGGAGGTGGCCTCCACGACCCCTCCGGCGGGGTGGGGAGGGTGGCAGCCAGCGGGCAGGGAGATGGTGTTGACGGGGACGATGGCAGGGGTGGTGGCGGGGCACTGATGGTGGCCGAGGTCATGGCGGGGACGGCAGCGGCAGGTGCAGTGGACAACACGGCGGAGGCAGTGAGTGGCGGCCACGGAAGGGGCTGTGACGGCGACAGTCGGGGAAATGGAGTTCACAATGTGAGCAGATACTGACATTTCTGCGGACGGTGGTAGCAACATCGTTGATAAAGAGTGCGGAAGGGGCGACGATGTTGGACGTCACGGCGGCGATGGCTGCAGGGGAGGATTCAGAAAGTATTCACAGGCAGCGGAGGAAATTTTAGTTCGGATTCCTCATAAATATGTTTGAAACGGTTATTGTTTTAATAGTTTGCTTAAAATAAATAGCGAATACACTGGTTCTGGGTATTTTGAACGCTTGCAATGTGAGATTATATAGTAATTATTTGTTATATATAATAATAAATTGAAGAAAATTACAAAAACAAATTGGCTGTGGGAGCCGGAAGAGGTCACGCTCCTCAGAGTCAGCTCTTGAATCCGCTACTGGGAAGTGGAGATGATGGCAAAGGATGCAGCGGAGGCAGCTGATGCGAGAATGCAGAGATGAGACTGGGGGTTGCAATGGACTCTTAAAGTTCGTGGCCCTAGCGGCGGTGTGAAAGGGAGTCAGGATGACGGCGCTAACCGCTGTTTCTGACTCGGCGGCGGTTCTTGTCAGTGTAGATAGAGTCGACGATGGTGATGTTGGTGGTGACTTCAGTTTCGACGGCAAGACGTCACTGACGACACAGGCGAGTACAGGAACGACACGAGCGTGTTTACAGGGAAAGCGCGAGCATTGTCCGGTATAACGGGCAATCCAATCTAGAGAGATACAAAGCAAAGAGTGTATGCTTGTGGTAGGATGTGTGCAACGATAGAATAGTATGCTTATGGTAGTATTAAGCCTATCAAAATCAATTCTGTAATAAACGCGTGTGAGATTATAGTAGTGGTCTGCATAAATGAAAAAAATAGTTGGAGATTTGAAAGAAAACGAAATGAATTTGGAAGAGGATTGCAGAAATAACGGGAGAGGGCGAGAGTTTATAGTAAAACGAGCTACGACGGTGAAAGAATAGTTGAGAGAAAGTTTAGGCAAATGGAAGGAGGTCAGTTAGATTACAGAAAAACGAGGGTAAGGGGGAGAAGATAAGGTTACTGCCAATCCTATTTGATTCATTTTTTATTATATAAAAATGTCTCTACCAAATCATGAATCACGGTCACTGCATTTTAACTAGATTTGCTCAAAATATAATGATATCGATAGCAGTGACGAGGCGGTGCAACATGATTGCGTTATGCAAAAATTGGAGGGGAACCAGAGGCAAGCAAGGACACGGACATGGGCGCGGGGTCGTGGGCGCGGGCGCGAGCGAGGGCGCGGGCGAGGTCGCGGGCGAGGGCGAGGGCGCGGGCGAGGGCGCGGGCGAGGGCGCGGGCGAGGGCGCGGGCGAGGGCGCGGGCGAGGGCGCGGGCGAGGGCGCGGGCGAGGGCGAGGGCGAGGGCGCGGGCGAGGGCGCGGGCGAGGGCGCGGGCGAGGGCGCGGGCGAGGGCGCGGGCGAGGGCGCGGGCGAGGGCGCGGGCGAGGGCGCGGGCGAGGGCGCGGGCGAGGGCGCGGGCGAGGGCGCGGGCGAGGGCGCGGGCGAGGGCGCGAGCGAGGGCGCGGGCGCGGGCGAGGGCGCGGGCGAGGGCGCGGGCGAGGGCGCGGGCGAGGGCGCGGGCGAGGGCGCGGGCGAGGGCGCGGGCGAGGGCGCGGGCGAGGGCGCGGGCGAGGGCGCGGGCGAGGGCGCGGGCGAGGGCGCGGGCGAGGGCGCGGGCGAGGGCGAGGGCGCGGGCGAGGGCGTGGGCGAGGGCGCGGGCGAGGGCGCGGGCGAGGGCGAGGGTGAGGGCGAGGGCAGCGTGGGCGCAGAGGGCAGCGTGGGCGGCGTCCGAGCGGAGTGGCCGCGGTGGCTTTGACACGCGTCGGGCGCCGCCGGTGGCCACAGCGGTGCTAAATATACCGCTGCTTTGACCGCGCCCCCGCCGCGCGCCGCCCCGCCCCCTGCTCGTGCCGGCGCCGCCCGCAGCCCCACGCCGCCGCCAGCGACGCGCGCATGCGCCCGTTGAACGCGCGCCACCCGCCCGCGCCTGCGGTCGCGCCGCGCTGCAATCCCGCCTCGCCCAACACCTTGCATTTTGAATGCCTGTCTCATATTCAAATCCGACGTGTTTGCGGTTGTACTATGCTGCGAATGTGATCCATTCGTAATTCACGTATATTATTCTCTTTTTAATTTACTCTTTGCGTTCGTGATCCCTTTGAGAGTTCCGTGCTGTGCTCTGATTTCTCTATGACGCGTTATCGAATATTTATTTAAGGTTCTTTTAGGGTTTTTTCATTTTTCCTTCTTTCCGCTTTCCTTTACAATATTTGCGTGGAAACTTTTAAAATTTCTTTTGATGCATTGTGTTCTTGGAGAGTTCCGTTTCTTTTCCATTCAGTACGTTTTGTATTTGAACTCAATACATCTTCGTAAGGACTGAAGTGAGTGCTACATTTACAATTGTCCTTCTTACTTCCTTTTGTTCGAAAACATATCTTAATATTTATATCACATGTGTTTCAAATACCTTCAGATCAAACGTCTTGAGTATTTTCATTAAAAATTGTATATGGTTTTATAATTATTTTCAATGCTTGCAGATTAACTGGAAGCATCGTAAAATTACTACGAATACAATTGAGCAAGAAATCGTAGCGAATAGCTATTGGATAATTATTTTATCGTAATACACATTTCCACCACTAAATAAAAAACTAGATGGATATTCGAGGTAATATTATAGAAGTTTCTTGACAAATAAAGCACAGTGTCGCCAATAGTATTAACCTTAATACGATATCAGAAGCCTTTTATATTTTAAATTTTTGTCAACATGAACATTTTAATTGTGAAAGTTACTTTAATTGTAAAAGTGTTAAAAATGAATATTTTATTCATAAGTTTATACTCTTCTTTATTCGTCATTAGTGCTCAATGTGTCGTTGAGGGACGTGGCTCACTAGTTTTTTTTCATTTAATTATAGAATTGATATGATACATCACTTGTTGTTTATATTAATATCACATTCGAAAGGAAAGATACATTTATAAGCACTACACTATTTGTTTTTTTTTGGCTATTTAAGGTCGCATCAACAGCTAAGGTCATTAGCGACCACTATTGCTGTTAACGGTATGGTAACTATGTGGATGAAACGATATGGTGATTGATAAGGGGTGAAAGGACGAACACAAATACAACCATGTCCGAGGCGGGACTCGAACCCGCGACCCTTCGGTCCGATATTACTACGACACTACTGCCTTAGCGATCTCGGCCACCGGGCCGGCTACACTATTTGTTATTGCGTGCATTTTTTCAATGTTTACTGATATCAGTTGTCGGTAATAGTAGTTTATGCAATTAGTTTATAATGTTAAGCTTTATTGCATGAGTACATGTTTTGAAAACGAGCGACGTTAGGAGCGAGTTTTCAAATTTGTACGAATGCAATAAAGCAACATTATAAACGAGTTGCATACGCTATTTTTTTGTATAACAGCATTATAAATTTATGCAAGAATCGAAATTAATTTATGAACTAATTGCAAAAGCAGTTTTACTGTTGGCAACATTGACATTGGTATTATGACGTCACGCATTTTGGACAGCTGATGAGCGATTCTGAAGAGCATGCGAAGAAAGATGGATTCCTTGCCGCAGGAAATTGTTGAACAAGCCACGAAGGCAGAACAATGCTTAATACCGGCAAAGTCAAGTGCATTGTACGAAAAAGAGTACAACAAATTTAAAAATTGGATGGAAACAAAGAACGTGAAGATTATATGCGAATCAGTTGTTCTGGCATACATATCGGAGTTAGTAAGTGTCTCTTACTTTATTGACATACCTAGTCGAGTTTTAGTGATGGTCTAATTTTCTAATTTTTATTACATTGAAGTCAGCAGTATGTAAGGCATCAAGTTTGTGGTGTAGTCACTCGAAATTGAAGGCCATGATCAAAATTAAAGATGGTATTGATATTTCTGCTTTTAATAAAGTTCAATTGTACATGAAACAAGCGAATGTCGGTTACGAAGCAGAAAAATCTATGGTCTTTTCCCAAGCTGATGTGAACAAATTTTTAGTAGAAGCAGCTGATGAGAAGTATCTCTTAAAGAAGGTATTTAAGTTATATTTATTTGAAATATTTGTGAACTATTGGAACACATCTTTTGCTCTCTTTTTTCAGGTTGTTGCGATTTTCGGCATATTTGGAGCTTGTAGACGAGGGGAATTGTATAACATATGCACCGATGATGTCTCTGAAGAAGGTTCTGTTTTAGTTGTCAAAATTAGAGAAACTAAAACTAACAAACACAGAATATTTACCGTTATTTCTGATGAAGGATTCTCTTATATAGATTTGTATAAAAAATACATTGCCCTCAGACCTTCTAAAGTCAAACATAATAAACTTTTCTTATTTTATAACAAAGGTAGATGCACTTGTAACCCCATTGGGATTAACACTTTCGGAAATATTCCTAAACTCATTGCCGAATACCTTCAACTTCCAAATCATGAAAAATATTCCGGACATTCATTCAGGAGAACATCGGCTACTATGTTAGCCGACAGTGGTGCAGATATTACCACCCTTAAGCGTCATGGAGGATGGCGATCATCAAATGTTGCAGAATCTTACATTGAGGAATCAATTCAGAATAAAATAAAGATAGCTAGAAGAATAGTGTCAAATGACGAAAATAACGTAGCAGGTACTTCATCAACTGAAACTTTTAATGTACCTGGTTCTGTTCCTTTATCTTTCAAAAACCTCACAGACTGCTCCATTAATATTAACATCAATAAATAATGTAATTATGTAAACTGATTTATTATATTCAAGAATAAAAATCTTTGGTTATTCTGGTTGTATGGTTACTCTGTGAACTCTTCATGCAATTCCACGGCGTTCGTCAATTTTAAAGGTGAGTTGTGACGCAACTATGACGTGTGTGATGACGCAATCATTCGTGCCGTAAAACCTAATACGTCATCATTTGTGCTGTAAAAGGCCCTTTTATGAACGATTTCTTGCAACAGAAAACCTCGTTTATAATGCTGGTATACAAAAAAACATTTTTTACGTGCACAAACTACACTCTGTCGTAACTTACCATATAACATTTTTATTTTGTATTTTACTAATGATTGCCAAAATATGAAATCAATAAATGTGATAAAGGAACTTTATATACTTGTGAAAGTTACCTCAAGAAAGGAAAACTTTCATTTAGTAGATAAAGATTTATCGTCTCGTTCAATAAATTTCCATTCATTCAAAGAAATCTTATAATTCCTGTATCGCTCTGTTTTTTCGACCTCCTTTTGAGATCTCCAGACAGTGCGTAAAGCTTGTAACCATGTATTAAAACATGTCTAAATTTTCCCCTTAATGTGTAAGTAAATATTGTTTGTCCCAAAATAAAGTTATTTCTCCTATAATGTAGAAATGGGTTAGTGTAATGCTTTCAAAAAGTCACTTCACTAGAATTCATAAGAACTTCAAGACATGTGGGATTGTGTATGTAAAGTGTAGAAAAAATGCGATAACACTGTGCAACCTCTTTCTTTACATCCGAACCCGTATTACGAAAAAAAAAACAATTCAAACAACGGGTTCGGATGTAAAGATACAAAATTAAAAAAAAAAAGGGTAAATAAATAAATGAATAATGATAATGAAACCGGATACGCATGGTTCCGGCATGGAGTTGCTGAGCACGTGGTCCTGACAATACAGTGGTTTTTCATTCACTTTCTTTCGGGCCGTGGCCATGGTCGGACCTGCTATGGACGTGGGTGCTTCAGCAACTCTGTATTGGAGTTGTGCTGTGGAGAAACATTATGGTTGACCATTATATGTATTAGTAAGGTGTGTATCCTTTAGATATACGGTGTATAATGTATTTATTTATTTAGTTATCTGTGTAATTATTGTTCCACATGTATGTTCATTCATGTTTTTTGTATGTTGTTGTTCAGAGGAGTTTGTCCGTATTTATTGTGATTGTGTTTTTTGGTTGTTAGCCCTGATGATGGAATAAAATATTCCGAAACGTTGGCAAACTAGAGTAATCCATTAATTGACCGATCCCGTGATCCATTTTCCTACAACTTTAACAAATATGTACAACAATGAATATTCACAACAATAAATATATGTGAGAAAAGAGTTCACATTAAAGGAAGTAGCTTGTAGTAATAGTTAGATTGCTATGATTGCAAATTATAGAGAATGAAGAAGATGTTTACTGTATGTTAATTCTGAGAGGAGGATTTGAAGTTTTGCTAAGATCAAATATTACAATGGAGGGGCAAGAGGGTAAGGATGAATAGAATCTTAATGATAATTTTTAGATCTAGTTCTTTAGGGTTCAGTAGATCTTTTAGAATTTAGTCGTTCCGTATGTACCATGGAGCTTTTAGTGTATTTCGTAAATATTTATTTTGAATTACTTCGAGTTTATGAAATGTGGTTTTTGGTGCTCCTTCCCAAATATGGCAAGCATATGTTAAAGAGGGTCTGAGTATGTATTTGAAAATGCATGTTGCCGTTTCGATGTTGGTGCCTGATTTTTTAATGATAAACGGATACAGTTTCAATGTCTTAATAAACGTTTGGTTGGATATTAGGTTTATATGGTTTTTCCAGGTGAGTGAGATGTTTGCAGTCCTAAATATGTGACAGGAGCAGAAGGAGGCAGCCATGGAATAAGGGAATTGTTTAACCTTAAGTCATTGATTTTTCGTAATTTTCGAAGTGAAAAATTTTTTGCTTCATATTTGGTACTTTTTAATAATACTATAATAATTTTTAATAATTTTTAATAATACTATAAGTTTGGTTATGTTTTCTTTTTTTAAATTTCCATTTCTTTTATTTAATTCTGCATCGTCCACTGTGATCATTATAGACTCATGGACAGTACTGTATTTCCTCATTTTGACGCGGTTTCTTTGAGTTGTTATTAGTCTATTAGCCGCATGCGCTTGGTGCTCCTCCACTGACTGTGTGCGCCTGTGTGCGTGTGCGCAGGGAGCGGGCGGGCTGATGCCGCCGCCGCAGGCCGCCGCCGCGGCGCTGGCGCACGTGGCCAAGCGCCTGCGCTGGCGCTCCGCTGCGCTGCTGGCGCCGGCGCCCGCGCTCGACGACACGGGTGAGTCACGCGCACGGCGCGGCGCCGCTCTGGCCACCGCCCACCACTCGCGTGCGCGCACTAAGCGATGCGCCCCACCAATGCCAGGCTATACTTGTTTGTTTTAACTTGGCAGATGACGTAAATAGCTGTTACGGTGTCATCCAATCGAGAGCTAGAACATCGTCTCGGTGACGTCACTGTGGTGACTTTTAAGCTCCCGATTGGACGAAACCATCAACAGGTGATATATGTCAACTGCCACGTTAGAAAAACCCAAGCATAGAAGCATATAATTCAATTAAAACAGTAAGTCCTTTCAAGGTCGTGCGCTGAGAAGAGAGGGGGGCACTGACATCCAAACGAGAGCTTCAATGTCTAAAATTTAAATCATAACGAAGCTCGTAATTGAATGGGAGTGTCCCGCTCGCTTGCCAGCTCGTGATCTTCAATGAACTTCCTGTTTTAATCCATGTATAATTCTAGGATTGTCAGATGTAGCCTTTAATGTTATAGATGGCCATAGAGAGTAATGCACATTATTTGCATCATATTATGCATTGCACTGTTAACATCGCTAACTTGTGTGAAAACGAAGAGCAACACCATACAAAGATTATGAACTAACAATCCTCAAAACGCCACATGACTGAAATATGACAAAACACGACATTAAAAAACATAGTAGGACCCTCATATAGACGCACTACCATCATATGCCAATAGTTTATCTATACCTAAAAGTCATTAAATCAACTTTATTGTGAATATGTTGATGTGAATTAGATAAAAGATTGAAAAGTTTTAAAAGCCAAAAATAGAATGTGCCCAGAAATTGGACAAGAGTACAAAGAAAGGATTAAGCGGAGAACTAGTATCCACTAGCTTGTCAGCTATGTCGAATTCAGACGCTGTCTGGAGGAGAATTCTAGTGACTCTGGTCGGTAGTTTTCTGTGGTTTCTTCGATGAACACCAGCCGAATGCCGGGGCAGTACCTTGCCAAACGAGCCACGGACCGCGCGCGATCTTTCCTTCCTCTTCCTTCTCTTATTCTCATTACTAACATGCACTACACCACCACACATGCCGGGAGACCGGTCGAGAGCTTAGAGCTTGCCCCGGATGGGGTGGTTCCTCGCTGGTGGGGGATCTCTGGTTGCGGAAAACCCTGCTAGCCGACGGTAGGTCAGCACCGGATCTCGCTATCCGGTCAGCACCGGATCTACCTTAGTAGTTGACGCGCGCGGAATAATTAAATAAATCAGTTTACTGGGTGTCCGGAAGACGCCGCATCCTAAGCATATACGCTGAAGTTTCGTCCGTCATCCTGCGACCTTCCTCTGGGATAAATGCTTTCTCATAGCACTCGTTCTGAGAAAGGGTGCAGAATGACAGCGAAAACTTTGGCATCGGTCCCAAGAATGCAGAGCCTCCCGAACAGAAAAGTATATTTAATGTCTGGTTGCGGAAGCATACACTTTAAAGCGGGGAACTATTTTTCACTTTCCATTATTCACATACATAATTTATTTATGGTGTAAATGGCAATTCATTTATACCATAAAAATTCGAAAGAGCGTATGAAAAATTATTACACGTTTAATAAAAAAACACTTGAAATAAAATACAAAACTTCGAACACAATTTCGTATCGGTGCATCCTATGCCGTTAAGACTCAACTGTAAGTTATATTTTGCTAAATTCTACAAAATGAGACTTTTTGAACGTAATATTAAATTTTTAGAAGGTATAGCTCTTAAGGGTACCTCCACTTTGTAGCACAGGTGGCCAGAAAGGAACAGGATATTGATATGAATGTAAAATTAAATTGTTTAATTGATATTCGGTGCAATTTAATCTCGCGAGTCTACGTAACGGACTACGTAGCGGATTTGTAAAAGCTTATAACGCCACACGAGATAGCAATATGAAAATAATTTACTCTTGTGCTTAACCAAGTTTATAATCCTGAAACGCAGTGTTTAGAGCCTGCCCGTTCCCGTGTGCAGCTATTTTCACTTTTAAACAATGGCTTACAAAGTGCAGAATGTACTCATGGATCTAACTCGAATATGATTTCAACCATGTAGTTGAAATTTACATATATCCTTTCGAACTTTTAACGTGTAAAATATTGTAAATAATGATGCCTCGTACGTCTAGGCATCATAGTCTGTTCAAAGCAGCACTGCTTGGTAAAATGAATACATACTTCTGGATATGTCCTGAATCTGCATAGGTATAAAATCAGACTTCTCGTAACAACGGTGATGACATTTCATTCAGCGAGGCAATAAGACAGATTTCTGAAGCAATTCGTATTTATGATTAAGGAAGCTACGCAATTGCGAATCAGAAGTTATTTATAGGTTACAAACGTTTAAAATTGATGATTGAAAATTAAAAAAAATATTTTCATTCAAAGTGCAAAAATATTTAAATTGATTGAATTTATTTTTGTTTGAGCACCATCGGAATTTTTAGTTATGTTAGTCACACGCTCTGTTGCTTTCCCAGTCGATTTTCATTTATTAGCAAAATGTTAATATATTTTTGTTTGTATATATATGAACTTCTTTTCTAAATTGTAGAACATTCACAATATTATATTCGGAGAAATATTAGCCTCAGAATAAAATAAGTAAATATAATATCGCAACATTAAAATTCGTGCCATTTTTCCAATTTATTGGTTTCGTTACTTCGCATTTCTAAGTTGCAATATATTATCCCAGCGCTAAATGCTTTGTGCTTTTGTTAACAAATTCAATTTTTGATATCCTGTACAAACGTTACTACAGACACTGTGGAATCACCTTAATTAATTTAATTAAATGGATTGTTATCGTCTTAGGAGTGTTTCAGTAATCCGTCTGCGAGATTCGCACCTCCAGGGCTCTCGGGTGCAAAGGGCGGGAGCGGAGCGGCGACCTCCGTTGACCCCGCTGTGACGGCGCCGCGGGCGGGGAGCGAAGGGGGCGGGGCGGGGCGGGGCAGGGTGGGGCGGGGAGGGGCGGGGCGGGGCGGGGCGGGGCGGGGCTCGTTTAGCGCGCCGGAAGCTCTGGTGCCGGCCACGCGCTTCCGGCCACTTGCCGCCGGGATTGATGGCTCGTCCCTTGCCCCATCCGTCGCCCGTCGCGGGCTCTTCCGCGCGACGCCCCGCCTTTTTATCCGTCCCCCGAGGCCGTCGCCGCCCCCGCGCAGTGGGCGGCAAGCGCGGCTGCGGAGGACGCACAGGGCACGATTTCGTAACATGCCCCTAAAACCCTAGGAACATACGGGAAAATTTCACAGAAGACCTGCATAAGGATTGATTGATTGTGTCGAGCGCGTCAACTGCTATTAGTCCCGTAAGTGTAGGGCATGGTTTCCTCGGGAGATAGTGGTGGCCTTCCCCCGCCCGATGGCGAGATGCGGCGCAGACCTACCGACGGATAGCGGAGTTTTCTTCAACCATGTATCTCTCACCAGCGGGGTACAGACCGAGCTGGGACAAGCTCTATGTTCCCGACCGGTCTCCTAGGGTGTGTAGTTGTATAGTATATGTTGGTGCAAGTGTGTGTAAGTAAGGGGTGAGGATAAGACAAAGAAGGGGAAGAAAGATCACGCGCGGTCCGTGGCCCGTTTGTTAGGGTACTGCTCCGGCATTCGTCTGGTGTTGATTGGAGAAACCACGGAACACTACCGATCAGAGCAGCCGGCCACTAGAATTCTCCTCCAGACTGCGACTGAAACTTAGCTGAGAAGTTAGTGTCGAAAATCCTGTCACCGTCGGCACTCCTACCTAGGACCTCCCGGTCAGAGTCAGTTGATGCCCTAAGCCACCTCTCCCGGTACCTGCATAGGGGCTGCTAGCGCACTAGATTTACCCTTTTTGTCGTGGCAGCTACAAAGTATTGAATGTAAAAAATCACTTCTTTTCAGGAGTCCCAATTAATTTATTAAAAGATACGGTAGTAGTACCATAAGTTTCCGCTCTTACCTAGATAATGCTGATCAATGGCAAAACCTTCTGGGCAATATATAGGGAAATGATCAATGGGAATATATCTCTTAATGCAATGAAGTATATATACAGCCTTCTGGGCAGTATATCTCTTAATTGCTGTAATGCTCTTAGTTTGCAGCCGATATCATTTTAAGATTTATGGAGAGAGGTTCATGATTTGGATACGGCATGTGAAATCTGAATTATAAAAACTGAAATAAATTCGACTATTATTACGGGTGGAATAACATTATATTTAATCTTTACGTCATAATGTGATACAGCGATACTCCTTACATTATTTTAGTTGGATTACAAAGTAAACACAGAATACTAGTTCAGTAGGTTTTTGAAGAAATCGAACTTGGATATAACAAGATAGCAGCCTAAAAAGGATTTTCGTTTGTTTCGTTGACACAAAATTAGCGACAGAGTTGTTTCACATTTTTCCAAAAACTAGTAAATAACTAGCATTCACTTCTCTGAAAAATGAACCATCAAATTTAATTTTCTCGGATTTTGGTGAAAATTCACACATGAATTTCTTTTCCCAACCAATTTGCTAATTTCCAGAACGTGAAAAAATGCAAATATTGTATTCTGCTATTCCACCTGTACTCTTGCACTGAACGTGTACTACATTATGTTATTGCAGTGTTCGTGAAGACAGTTTTTATTAAAATATTTGAATTATTGGAGTGTCGAACGAGAGCATTTTATTTGTTGTTCTTGAACAGTGTGCATGATCCTTTTTGGACAACTCATTTGAGTGATTTTGTTCAGCAGTATTTTTGCTGCTCCAGAGCACTAATATTAAACTTTCCCCCTGTTAACGTAATAATTTAAGCACACTCTCCAGCTCACTCCAAAGTGTTTGAAAATGAGACACTACACAGTATTTCATGGATGCCACGTAGGGAGATTTAAATCATTATTTTCCTACGGATTCGCTTTCACACCGCTGTTCTGTCACCCTCCCCACTCTCTGCCACCGGTTGCGCTCGCCTGCTCACTCACCCTAACGCCACCCTTCCCCGAGAGAAACCAATCAATCGAATCTATCAATCAATCGATTCGATTTTCTACAATCGAATTTGCGGTGAGACTTCCTGACGGGCTTTGACTCCAAGGCATGGAGCAGCTAGGGGCGGCGCAGCGCAGTGAAACGTTCTGCATCGTCCTTCAGGACTGGTGCTTTAGTATCAATTACATTGCACTCAGTTACGACAGCTACGATAGCCTACTATTTAAAGGGCAGCTACATCCTCAGTCGCGAGAATTTGAAAGGAAATGAGTTGTTTTTAGCGTAACACGCTGAATGAAACCTAAACCAGTTCGAACTAATATGTAGACAATTGTATTATGGAACGAATATTTAGCGATGATTTACGTTGAAAACCCTACGTTCCATAACACATTTTTTTCATTTGTAAGACTCAGAAATTCAATCCTAAACAGTTTTAGAAAATTCATAAAAATTATTTAATAGACATATTTATCAACATTCACATCCTTCAATATAAAAAATATTCCTTCTTACAAGTTGGATTAAGCAAAAGCATGTTTAATAATGTATTCATAATTTCTTCAGTTAAAAATATTCTTTTACAGCAGTTACTATTAAAAGTATCTGTGCGATCCTTAAACTTTCAACCAGTGGCTACTTCATTTCTTCAATAAACAAATAATACGATTTTGCGCATTGTATACCAAAAGTGCTCTTTCTATTTTTTTTTCAAATATAATAGTATTTTATTTTCATTTTCAACAAAAGAAAATTACAAAACCGGAAGCTGTATGGCTTCCACAAAGTATGTTCTCGTAAAACTCAAAAGAATTTTAGAATGTACGCTTTGATCTCTTTGAATGAGAGTCTTGTAGATAGCTAGTATAAGAGGAATTAGAAAGGAATCTCAGTAAAGACTTTCTGTTAAAGCATTTCTGTGAATATTCAGAACTCAAAATATTTGCATTTATGGCACGCAGTCATTTGCCTTTGAGCCTTTTAAAATTATTCTTGTAAAAACTAGGAACTGTATATTTAAAAGTGTCTTTATAACTACAATGAGTTTTCAAAAGAATTAATAATTACTTTTGCATTTTGTTTTATCATGGAGACTTAATCATTTCACTTTCTCAAATATCTTCTGCAATTTTAGAGAAGTAATTATGCTCCTACAATTTGATTTGCCTTTCATTTTCTTTCATATTCCTTCATTATATTTTTGCTCAAATTAAAATATAAATTTTAGTATTAACTGAAGATTCATGGGACAACAGAATTTGATTAATAAAAACAAACCTTGAAATTTAACACTTTTTCTCCCACTACTTTCACCTAACCCAAACCGAAAAGAAATACGTTACAATTGTAAGAACAAAACAAAATTGAACGCATGTTACTATTATAGCTTTGCCTTACGATTGTGTTAGGGGTAATTTAATTATAAAATGCAAGTTTTGTGAAGTTGCATTAAAACGGACTTATGGGTAAAATAGAAACCAAAAGCATTAAAATTTCCAGCTTTTTGGATACCCATGGTGATTAAAACATGAGGACTTTAATTGGAACTCCAAAGACAGATAAGTAATAAATCCTGATTTTTATAATATTTATATTTTTTCATTTATATTTATTAAGTCTTACCAGGATCCATTACGTAGTCGTTACGACTTGAGCCGCAAGCTGCAAGATTTGCGATTTCGAGTCCTGCCTGGAACATGCTTGTTTACCTTAGTATTGGGACATGCGGGTGCCTGTCCAAACCACCATGTAGAACCCATAATATATAATTTCTTCCTAGTCTTTTCCTACCAGAATATTGTTTGAGTGTGGCGTGTAACTGACTGAATGAACGCCTTGGAGAGTAAGCTCCGTAACGGGCCTATGGGTCGCTACGTAAGCGCCATCTGACCTCCACCAAACTTCCCTCTCAGTAACTCTGTTCTAGCGCTGCCACACGAATACGAGCCACAAGCGGGAGAAGGCGGTACTCTGCCGCAATGGGCTTACGAGCGACAGCGGAGTAATAAAGTGGAGGCTAGGGTTAAGATACCCGAGGGTGTAAAAAGCAACAGAATTAACTGAGGGCAGGGAGGAACAGCTGTCAACCGAAAGGAGAAATTGATCTTAAAATGATAATGATGAAAGGTGTTCAATGATTAATTAAGACCTTAATATAATTCAGTTTATTTATTACAAACCTGAAATAACTAGTGGTGTAGACCGATTTGGGTTGTGATATTTGTCGCGAAAAGCTATTATTTTTCTTCTTTAGATACGCGCAGAAGTCTGTCAACAGATGACGAGCTTTCTTGAGCTCCGCGCGTTGGCTACGCGCTGGGCAGCACTGCGGTGGGCGGGGGCGCCAGCAGGGGCAGCAAGCTCCCCGGGCAGCCGTCGGCCGTCGTTCGTCGTTTGTCGTTTGGCGTGGTTCGTGCGGGCGCCGACGCGAGCGCTGGGGCGAGGAGTGAGGGCCTGCGCGGAGGGCGTCGTCTTTTTGTGGCGACCGTTAAGGGACACTCCGTCTCCGAGGAGACAGCTGAGCCGAGGCGGGGGAGGCTGAAGAAGCGGGGGAGCGACACGGACGGGCGAAGGGGCGGCAGTGATGAGCGCGGGGTGGCGTTGAGCACCACCGGCTGAAGGGGGACGGCGAACTGACTCCGGATATTGGAATGAATTGGTTGTCTGTTTGGGATATTGGATTGTGCGTACACACGGACTGTCAGTTGTTTGTTTCTGGTGATTGATATATTTTGTGTTTCGGGGCGGTTCAACTGCTATGATCATTATACTCTACACTTACGGAACTGTTACATCGGGGGAGATGGCAGAGGATAAATTTTTCCCCCACTAGAACATAAGATTTGGTGCAGACCCACACGTCGGTGTCTGGGGGGGGGGCGTGTTCCTCATTCAGTTATCTCGCGCTAGCGACGCACTGCTCTCAGCCGGATCAAGCTCTTGTGTTCCCGACTGGTCTTCCGATGTATGTGGGAGTATCGTGCATGAAAATGTAAGTGTAGGAGAAGAGGACACAAGGATGAGGAAGAAAATATCGCGTGGGGTCCGTGGCCCATTTATTAGGGTACTGTTCCAGCATTAGCCTGCTATGTATCGGAGAAGTCCCAGAAAACTACCGATCACAGCAACTGAGCCCTAGAATTCTCCTCCAAGCAGATCCTGAATTTGACCTAGTTATGTCGTTAGTGTCAATAATCTGCTCGGTACTGGCAACCTACGACCTTCACTGTCAAGAGTCTTTGAAATGGTAACAATTGTGTCTCTGAATCAACTCGGACGATCCCTGGTGGAAAGTACAGTTAATGTTAAATTTTTATTTTACGTGGCGAGACTCGGGCCATCAGGCCTGCTCTTCCGTTTGACCTCGCAACTTTCGCTACGTCCCTTTCGCCATCTAGCGGAGAAAGGTATTATATTGGGGACGAAACAGGCGATGTCAATTCGGCGCTTCTTTTAGACTTCATTATCTTTTATATGCATCTACTAGATGGGTCAGCCGGTTTTACTTCCCCTCCGAAGGAAGGCGCACGAAGGATTTCTTCGCTTTTAAAAGTCCATGGCTTCGATCGGGTTTGAACCCGCAAACTTGGGTACGACAGCCCGGTACGCTAACCGTTATATCATCGAATCCACACATATACTCGACGGTATCTTGTGATTTGAGAACGGTGTGTTAATCAGGCCCGTATATTGGTCCCATATATATATATATATATATATATATATATATATATATATATATATATATATATATATATATATATATATCCGTCGTATTGGTAGTGACCAAGCACCTGGGAATCGGGTGGGATTCTTTGTGCGGTGCTTGCCGTGGGCCAGAGGCGGCCTTTACTCGTAGTAACGGGGTTCTTGTGGCGTGGGAGAGCTTGTGGAGGCTAGTGCTTGGAGCGAGGAGCGCCAGAAGGGGCAGGTTCCTTGTCGCGGCGGGCAGTGGAAGTGGAAGGGTTCTTGCCGTGAAATAGAGCGTGGAGTGGTGGATTGCGTGGTAATGACGTGACTCCTGCCAGATGCAGGAGGGAAGCCAAACGAGATAGCGTATTTGCGAGATTCTGAAACACCGACATTTGATTCAGCGTTTTCATCAGAGAAAGAAATTGCAGAAACGTTCACTGACTAGCAATTATCGATAGATTGATTTTCTTGTACAAAAATAATCCATTCATCTTGAATTAATTAAAGTGCTATACATTTTTTTAAAATCTGTAATTTCATGTCAGAACCATGTCGGAACCATCATCTTACCTACGTATGCCGACGGGTGAGGTGGTATGTTTTTGAAGTTAATAGATTACAGTCGCTCGGGCAGAAAACCAGGGTCCTATGAAGCACATAGTGTTGTTATTCATTTCAATTCGTTTTTACTTTTTATTTTCAACTTTCGTCTTTGTGTTTAAAATTCTCTCAATAGTTTTTGTAAAACTTTTGTTTCAATGAAACTACTGGTATTACGTTCGTATAAGTTGTTATATGATGTTTCGTTAACTACTTATTACTTACCAGCGGACCTGATGTCCCGAGACTCGCCATATTAATGAAGCCATTTATTATTATTATTATTATTATTATTATTATTATTATTATTATTATTATTAATTACCTCTGTAGGCTCTTCTTTTTCCACTGTTACTCTTGGAGAAAGTTGAATCAGTTTAAAAAACAGCTAATTATTATTTTTAAATGTTTTAAAAAGTTTCTCGTTCGTATTATTTACAAAATGCACAAATACGCAGAAACAAAATATACGAAATTTAATAATCGTCATCTTGGTCAACTCCATTCGAACAAAACTGTATGGCCTTCTGTCCAATCTACTAAACATGGATTTCATACGTAATATACGCGTCTCACCGTGCAACCACTTCCTTGTCAAAATGTAGCGCGAATACGCCTGTCTAAATAATTATTCATTTCTAGTTACGAGTGAAGGTGCCGGAGACGTAACTGAGCAGGATAAGAAACGGCGCGCGGGAAGCTGTGGCAGAGGGAGAGCGCGGAGACGGGAGACCTGGAAGCGCGGTGGCGCGTTAGGAGATTCCTCTGGCATCGACCCGCGCCCGCTGCCTCCGCCCCCGCCCCCGCCCCGCCCTTCTGTCGCCGACGCCGCGCCGCCACTTTGTTTCGCCGAGGCCGCCGCCCCGCGGGGGTTGTCGGTCGCCCCGCACGCCCGTCACGGCTGCCGGAGATCTGTGCTCCGAGTCCTCCGCGTCGGAAGAAAAGAACCCAGACGCAGGCCCTTATCCACCTCACTCTTTGACGGTCTTCAGGAGTTCTTTAAAAAATTACAGGAGGATTAAATTCTGCGCAGATGGACGCTACTACTTAAGTTTACGGGACGGCTGGAGTGCGGTAAAAAATACGGACAGCTTTGTCTTCTACCACCAGATCTACGAAGAGTATTACATTCGCAAAACGTACGTTTGTTTTAAACAAATTGATATTTTGAGAAGGTATGCACGATATAATATAGAGCAATATGAAAGAAAAGAAGGAAATATACTTACTTGCATTTATTTACTGGTAATAAGTTACGCAGTAAAACCTGTCTAAGCCGGAGTCACTTGGGTCCCACATTTCTTGCCTCTTGTACAGGTGTCCGGCTTATTCAGATGTGCAATAAAAGCGTCAATTCATAAAACGCAATCGTTCAGAAATTAAATAGATTTTAATAGTAGTTTCTCTCCTAAAACTACATTTCAAAGAAACCAAGGCGTCCCAAGCGAGACAAAGATAAAGGCAAACAGAAACGAAGCACGAATGAAACAAATAACTTCGTAAAAATAAAAGAAATGTTCGTTTATTCAATATTGGTAGGAATTGATGAATTCATCTGACTGGTTTAGGCTTCGGCTGTTTGCCTAGGGACTCGTAATATATTGGGCAGCCTCCTTTAAAAATTTCTTTTAATCAGACTTTCATGATCTTCTTTTAAGGTGTCATTCACTTTCAGTTTACCAACTTTAAATATCTTTATTAAAACCTGGAAAGATGTGTAATTTTGTTCGTGTTCTTCAATTAGTCTAATTTTCTCACCAAGAGCTAAGGTTTTCAATTTGCTGACAGACATTACCACTTGGTTAACACCACACCTGCAACTCGTCAAACTGAACAACAGTAAACGTTTAGAACCGCTGAACACAAATCACGCATTACAAGAACTGTAGAAGGGTTGCTTATCGCATCTCTTCATATGGGCTTGTGAAGATCAGTACTATTACAAAGAAACAGAGGATTTCCCACGAGTAGCATAGGAAATAAGATGTTCGGACGGAAGTAGCTGAGATATGGACAAGCACAGCTCTGAGTGTCTCATGGTTCTATGTCGCCATGCAAGTAAATGTTAAATTTTAAAACAAGATTTATTTTATGACATGTCCAGAATTTTAAATTCTGAGTACTGAAAATTCCTTTCCGTTTCCGCGTTAAGCAGGTTTGCGACTTATCCAGTGTACTTTGTTTTGGAAAATAGTCCTTTCTAAGACTTATCCGGCGAAGACAGAGTTTCGCCTTATCCAGGTTCTGCCTAGATAGGTTTTACTGTTTTCTATTATATTGCTTAGACTTCACTAGTTCTACATACTATGTGCCTGCGTTTTTAACGACGAGAAAAAATTTATCCCAGGAAAATAAAAATGTATGTAAAAGAGGAGACGTAATTAAAAGTATTCCATACAATTATTTCCGATTAATTCCAAATATTAATAAAAACTTCACTATTTTACTGCCTATTTCAGTTTTGAAAGATCTCTTTTCCAACATTGTCGTCGATAGCTGAAGATAAGCGTTCCTTTGCCTTTGGTGCAGTTTATTCGTTCTGCCTCGCAAATTATTTCGATCGTGCAGTTCTCCTAAAGGTTTTTCGCCGAGCACCCAAATAATTTTCGACATCCTTTAAATTCAGCGACATCCCCCCAAGCCACTTTTACCCTCCAAAGCCTTCCAAAGCCTCGTCCAATTCCCTCTCTTGGTCTCTCTCTCTCTCTCTCTCCCTCTTGGGTGCGCGATCGTTTGAGAAGCAGCCTCTTAATGAAATAATGACCGGAGGTCAAAGGTCATTCCGCGGTTTAATTAACAACGGTTCCGCGTCGCGGGCCACCGCCGTCGCTGCTGCGCCTGACGGGCGAGTTTTGCATTATAGAGGAGCCAGCGCCCGCCTCCCCGGCCGGCAAGGAGCATGGAACTCGCGGCTGCTGAGCGCCACTGCCGCCTTGGGGGCGCGTCAAGTCGCCGTGGACGGATCGGGAGTTGGCGACCGCTGCGAGCGACTCGTGCGCACCTGACGGGGTGAAAAACAGTCGGACGGCGATAGAATATTCAATAAAACTTAGTAGTGCTGTAATATACGTCGTTGCATCTGCAGCGTCGCTGGCCGGGACGTTGTAAAAGTTGAGTCCAGACAGAGACGGGGTATTAAAATTTAAAGCTCGACAACTTAGTAAAAAACTCTGGACTGAGCATGCGCTAAAAGTGATGGAGAGGGGGGTTCCCCCTCTTCGCGGCCCAACGTCCCCGCCTGAGATGCCGCCGCCTCGGCCCGGGCGTGCGTGGGCAAGACATCCTAATCTTGACGATCGTCCCAAACCCTCGTATGTTGAAGTTTCGTATCCCTGTTTGAGCGTGAGAACGAAGCGTGAGAACGAAGCGGGAGAACGAAGCGGGAGAACGAAGCGGGAGAACGAAGCGGGAGAACGAAGCGGGAGAACGAAGCGGGAGAACGAAGCGGGAGAACGAAGCGGGAGAACGAAGCGGAAGAACGAAGCGGAAGAACGAAGCGGGAGAACGATGCGGAAGAACGAAGTGGGAGAGCGAAGCGGGAGAGCGAAGCGGGAAAGCGAAGCGGGAGAGCGAAGCGGGAGAGCGAAGCGGGAGAGCGAAGCGGGAGAGCGAAGCGGGAGAGCGAAGCGGGAGAGCGAAGCGGGAGAGCGAAGCGGGAGAACGAAGCGAGAACGAAGCGGGAGAGCGAAGCGGGAGAGCGAAGCGGGAGAGCGAAGCGGGAGAACGAAGCGGGAGAACGAAGCGGGAGAACGAAGCGGGAGAACGAAGCGGGAGAACGAAGCGGGAGAACGAAGCGGGAGAAGCGAAGCGGGAGAACGAAGCGGGAGAACGAAGCGGGAGAACGAAGCGGGAGAGCGAAGCGGGAGAGCGAAGCGGGAGAGCGAAGCGGGAGAGCGAAGCGGGAGAACGAAGCGGGAGAGCGAAGCGGGAGAGCGAAGCGGGAGAGCGAAGCGGGAGAACGAAGCGGGAGAACGAAGCGGGAGAGCGAAGCGGGAGAGCGAAGCGGGAGAGCGAAGCGGGAGAACGAAGCGGGAGAACGAAGCGGGAGAACGAAGCGGGAGAACGAAGCGGGAGAACGAAGCGGGAGAACGAAGCGGGAGAACGAAGCGGGAGAACGAAGCGGGAGAACGAAGCGGGAGAACGAAGCGGGAGAACGAAGCGGGAGAGCGAAGCGGGAGAACGAAGCGGGAGAACGAAGCGGGAGAACGAAGCGGGAGAGCGAAGCGGGAGAGCGAAGCGGGAGAGCGAAGCGGGAGAGCGAAGCGGGAGAGCGAAGCGGGAGAGCGAAGCGGGAGAGCGAAGCGGGAGAGCGAAGCGGGAGAGCGAAGTTGTAAGAGCGAGTCGGTTATCGTTGCAGGCGATCCGTCGCCAGATTTCAACTCAGCTCTCCCTCGAGAGTAGAGGTGAATGGCTCCGCCACGCGTAAAGTGAGCGACGAAGTAAGCGCGAGCGTGAAGTAAGCAACGCCATGATGTTTTTTTCCTATCTTTCCTTCCTATCGAGTTTTATCGAGCTATTGGTACTTAGCAGTATCGAATTTAGTCTCTATCTGGAGGTTTTTGATTTGATTTATTTAGTCAAAGAATAGTAAAAACTGTATGTGTAGTTTGGAAAATCTGCGCATATTTTCATTAGTTCCAGAACCCTTCTCATCATTTTAAGTATAAAAAATTGAAAGATGAATAAAAGTTAAAGATATGAAATAAAAATAAAAATTAAAAAAGCGCGAGATTAGCAACATTTGAAAAACTAAGACATTTTTTTCTCCCACTCTCTATCACCTGCTCTGAGTTTTTCCTGATTTCTCCGACCAGTTCCTACAAGACGAATGCGGGAACCAAATAAACGAGCCATGGATCGTGCGCAATATTCTCTTTTTCATTTTTGTCCGCTTATTTCCCCAACACACACACACACACACACACACACACACACACACACACACACACACACACATACACACACACACATACACACACACAATCACAGACACCCTTGCATGCACTACAGCACCTTAAATGTCTGTATATCAGACGAGAGTACTTACAGCTTGTCCCGTCTTGGGCGGTAGCGTTGGCCCGCTGAGAGAAACACCTGCACTGGAAAACCCTACGAGCCTACGTTAGGTTGCGTCGGGTCTCACGTTAAAATGGGGGTAGGAACACCACCTCCCGCGAAATATAACTTGCTCTACACGTACGGAACTAATTCTCATAATAGTTGATGCGCCGGAGGCACTAAATACTCTATGACTCATTCTTACAACAACAAAAGTTTGCAGAAGGATTTGACAGTATAGCTTCATACAGACATTGGTGTCTTCTAATTTTTGTGAACGTTCCGAAATTGAGTCAGTCATTGAACATTTGTATTATTTCTGGAATAAGTACTATTTTCTTTAAAAATTCTGCGAAAAATTACCACGATTAAATAATGCAGTAGACAAATCACGTTGCATTACGGGGCAAATATATTTGAAGCATGACATCTTGTCAAGAATCCAAACTACCCCGAAGGCCCTAAGTTGTATCAAATACAAACTCAACTCCTAATGTTGAACTCATGATGGCATCTTAAGCAAAATTTCATGCATTAAACAAGAAATAATATTTCTACAACAACCATCACAAAAGCTTTAACGTCTACAGACACAACAAGATTTGTTATCACAAAGTCAAACTCAATGGAACATGTGAGGAACAACCAACTTCTCAAGACATTTCTTGTTATACAATTAATAGTTCTAACTTCAATGAACACAATTTGTCAAAAATGATGAATAATGTAGTTGACTCCAAAGTATTATATAATGTTCCTACTTTAAGCTCGTTTCGTAGTATACCTGAAGTAGAAAATGACTAGTAACTATAATTCAGAAACAGTAAAAGTTCTCCCCCAAAATATGACTAAGAACGCAAATATTTTACGAAATATCGAAATTATTTTAATTACGAAATTCACGTTTCGAATTTTTCAATTATATAAAAACAAAATAATTTCATGAAATTGTTTCTGTTTTCTCTATTAATAGAACGTTTAGGATTTCCTCTTTCAATGACCCTCATTTGCTACGTAAATATATTAAAATTTATTACATCAAAACTTTTGAAAGATATTAGTTGCCGAACAAGGATAAATAAATATTAGCAGGAAACTCTCACAATAGACTTTCGTAATTATAGTGTGCACAAAATAATGTACGTACCGTAATAATCACGTACCGTAACCCCACAGTTATACTACTGGTGCTCTAGCTACATAATTTCTTGTATTATTGATAACTAATATGTAATATTGTGATACCAGTAAACCAATGCGAAAATTTCCCACATTTAAACTCGAATGTATACATTAGAGCAGCTAGTGATGGCATACTCCACACAGAGACCTTTTCATTTACCCAAAACCTCTCTCTCAGAATGTGTTCAATCAGTAAAAATATTTGCCTGCGCTTGGATTTGAACTTGCCTGTGCCTGTATATACCGCGATCGAGATATCTCTTATCCAATATGTTACCCCCTAATGAGGTTATCAACCATTTCAACAATGCAAACATAATGTTGAGCTTTTGCAATTTTCGAAGTTCTAGAGGTTTTAATGAAAATCGAACCTTTGCCATATTATTAAGCGATTTTCACTAGCATCCTCTAACACCAATAATTAATTCAAATCATGTAATCCTTTATTCGATCAGACAGAGTTTACCGATAGTCTCTGAAAGTCGGTAATCGAATAGCAACCTTCGACGCGAGCAATCCCTGCAAAGTCTATAGACAGACTTTGCAGTAATCGTAATACAACAAACGTTAGTCCAATAACTTAGGCTAATCTACGCAGGTCCACTAATCTGGTAATCCTAACTTGTTACCTTCGTTGGTTTTCCCTAGCCTTTTATCACTCGTTGGCGTAATCATCTCCCGGTCGCCACCTCACGCAGGCCTGCACAGTGCCTTCAGTTGTTCATACGTCCGCCGCCGCCGCCGTTTCCCCAGCCCTGGGCGCGCTCCGCGAGTGAATTTTCCATCGCGCTGATGAGCTTCCCGCCTCCGCCAGAGGGCTGCGCTGCAGGCGGATGAGTGTGGGGGGAGGAACGCTCAGCCGCACACGCTGCTCGTCGATTGAGCCGTTCGTTTTAGAACGACCATCCGTGTGTCAGCGACTGCCGCTTTTGAGGAAATGATGAAAAAAGTCGTTTACTTTTCATTTGGGATGAAAAGTAGTAGTGCGTCGGTAATAACACTAGAATTCTCACTAGACCGATTTTTTTACGTATGGTTACTGCCGAAACCGGCGAGTCGGCGAGAACCTGTTGCGTAAATATACTGAACAGCTGTAGCTGTCATTTTGGAAAGTACAGCTCTTCCGGAAATTGTTTTTTGATGAAATCCTATCTACTTTGAAGCGAGGCTACAAGATGAGAGTTTGTAAGTCGTCAAGCTCAGAGAAAGAAGTGTGCGGAATATTTCTCGTTAGTTTTGGGAGCAAAATTTGAAACTCAAAGGTGTATAACTAGTTGTATTTATGAGCATAATCTTAACAGCGAATTAAATAAATAAATATTCATATCATATTAAACATTACTATCTTCATATATTAATTTAGGTTTTGCCTAGAGTGTATCACGTATACAAGAGACAGTTATGTCACAGTTAATACTATTTATGACATTTAAATTTGATTAAATATAGAAGACGAAAACAAGAGTTGTTGTTATTCCTTCTGTAATGATCTCGAATTCTATAGAATCTGATTTTGACATTTATATTACCATTTTTATTCAACACTTTTTGCAAAACCCAAATTATCAAATCATTTTCCAATGTGTAAAAACAATTAAATTCTCTAATTCGTTTATGTAAATCATTTAGCAAGTTCCTAGTCCGTTACGTTTCATTTAACAAATTCAGCAAAATACGCGGAAGGGCATGTTTACGGGTTCATTTCCCCGCTCGTATGCAAAGAGGCAGCCATTCGCTGCGGGGTTGCGCCGCCCGCCGCCGCCCCGCGCAGCCACTTGGCGCTGCCCGCGACGTAGGCAATTAGCACGATTAGCGCAACTGCGGCGCCGGCGCCTCGCTGCGCGCGCGCCCGCCCGCCCGCAAACGAAATCTGTTTATCTGTTGTCTGCGCGTCGGTGCGCAAAGGGTGCGCCGCCGCGGGGCGTGGGTGGAGGAGGGGGAGGACGAGGCGCTTGCAGCGGACACGTGCGGGACAGCGGGTGCGGCGCCACAAAGCCACCGGCGCCAGGAGCGCGACGGTACGGGCTTGGTGTTGGAAACTGGGAGAAGGCGTGGGGTATGGTTGGGTGGGGAGATGTGCGATACATTGAATGGGGAAATGCAGAAATAGAGAAAGAACGGAGCATGTAGGATACGGCAGAAAAGGATCGGTAAGGTGAGGTACAAGGACATGGACCGGGAACGGTAGCTCAGTGCATCAAGTAAGCGCCTCTGACCGGGAGGTCCTAGGTTTGAGTCCTGACGGCACGATTTTCGACACTAGCTTTTCAGCTAGGTCGAATTTAGTCGCTCTCTGGAGGAGAATTCTAGCGGTTGGCTGCTCTGATCGGTAGTTTTCCGTGGTTTCTCCGATCAACACCACGCGAATGCCGGAGCAGTACCCTAACAAACGGGCCACGGACCGCGCGCGATCTGTCCTTCCTCTTCCTTATCGTATCCTCTCCCCTTACACACACACACACACACACACACACACACACTTACACTAACATGCCCTACACTACCACATATTCCGGGAGACCGGTCGGGAGCTTAGAGCTTGTCCCCGCTGGGGTGGTGCCCCGCTGGTCCTGGGTAGGGGGAAACCCCACTAGCCGACGCTAGGTCGGCGCCGAATCTCGCCATCCAACGGGGGAAGTTCACTGCCATCTCCCGAGAAGAAAACATGCACTACACTAACGGGACTAATGACCAAAGCAGTGGACGCGCCAGGAAACACGAAAAAATTAATTACAAGGACATGGCACAAGGCGTGCGAGTGAG
This sequence comes from Teleogryllus occipitalis, assembly GCA_011170035.1. Classification (NCBI taxonomy): domain Eukaryota; kingdom Metazoa; phylum Arthropoda; class Insecta; order Orthoptera; family Gryllidae; genus Teleogryllus; species Teleogryllus occipitalis. The sequence goes on from BLKR01009262.1 coordinate 98,022, forward strand.
GCGAGTCGCTAGGGCGGGCGTGTCGCTAGAGCGGGCGAGTCGCGAGGGCGGGCAAGTCGTGAGGTCACAATAGGAGATGAAAGGGTGGATATGGAGAGCTCCTTATGAAAAGAGACCGACGATGTGGAAAGCTTTTAATAGTCTAACGGGTGGGCCGTGAGAAATGGGATAATAAACTTCGACACCAATCGTCTATTGCAATATGTTCGGTGTTATGGAGATGCGTGCTTCGGGCGCAGTTTAAAGATAAATGGATGAATGCTACGGACATAGGGCAACGAGTAGGAAGAGTGATGTGCAAGAGGTGAACCGCGGGAGAGAGTCCCGGTACGTATAATCGAGGAGTACGAGTTATTTTGAGCGACAAATAGCTGGAAAAGGGTGGCCGAGTCCCAGTTTGGGTGCTTTGATGCAATTACCAAATCATTTTTATCCGATTAAATCCTCGCAATCCGATGCTGCACAAAGAGGACGAGGTCTATGAAAGGAAGACTTATCGTCGAAATCAGAGACGATACCGAACAAAGAGACGGGGAGGTAGATAAATGGTACAGTTCGTGAATAAACAAAGCACAAAGCGAGCACATGAGGAAAATAAATAAATGTGAGAATGGAGGTCAGCCGTAGGGCGAAATGGAAATGAAAGAACGAATAAAACTATGTGATGTAAAGGCACGCAGGGAATCCGATGAAATATCTCAAGAAGCTTCCTCCAGTAATTCTGTGATATATCGGTGTAAGATGAAGTGAAAGTCCGTGAGAAAATTTATTAAGAGGGATGAGACAGCAGAGATTAAAGAAGAAGAAAAACCGAGTATTGGATGGCACAGGTATACAAGGAAATGTGAACGAAAGTTGGGCCCGCTCGGCGCGGCGCGCCGGCGGAGCGGCAGGAAGTTGGTTGCTAGGCGACGCGTAACGGCCACCGCCACTGCCCGTCGCGCCGAAGAGGAAAGGGGTGGGGGCAGACGGGCGATATTGTTAAAACTCCGTAAAACTTGGAACAACGAGGTTGGGCCGTCTCGCGCCGCCGTCCGGCGCTTCTTCTGTATTAATTCCTGGGGCGGCGGGCGGCAGGCGGGTCGTCATGGCCGTGGGCGGCGGCAACGGAGATTGGCGTTGAAAGGGCGCGGGAGGGAAGGTGGGCGTGGCTCTGGCGTCAGCGTTTCCTCCGACGCCCAAAGCAAAAGTCGCAAAGAGCCTCTTATCGCGGGAGAGCGTTAACTCTGCCGCTGGCGCCCAAACAGATTAGCGCACGGACATCGTGGGTTCGCGTAAAATGATTGGAAGCTCTCGGCTGTTGTGTGTGTGTGTGTGTGTGTGTGTGTGTGTGTGTGTGTGTGTGTGTGTGTGTGTGTGTTCAATATCGCAGCCTTTTGATCCTTTGAGTCTAAGGACGACGAGTGATTAAACAGTTTTAATAATGAAAATGTTCAATAACTCTATTTATGTTTTTCAAAAAATCCCAAAGCACCGGGCTACTACCGGTAGCGGTAGCTCAGTGCATCAACTAATGTCACTGCAGCGCCTCTAACCGGGAGGTCCTAGGTTCGAGTCCTGACGGCGGCAGGATTTTCGACACTAGCTTTTCAGCTAGGTCGAATTCAGCTGGTGTCTGGAGGAGAATTCTAGCGGCCGGCTGCTCTGATCGGTAGTTTTCCGTGGTTTCTCCGATCAACACCAGGCGAATGCTGGAGCAGTACCCTAACAAACGGGCCACGGACCGCGCGCGATCTGTCCTTCCTCATCCTTGTCCTATCCTCTCCCCTTACACACACACTTACACTAACATGCACTACACTACCACATATTCTGGGAGGCCTGTCGGGAGCTTAGAGCTTGTCCCGACTGGGGCGGTGCCCCGTTGGTGGGAGAGTCCTGGTTAGGGGGAAACCCCACTAGCCGACGCTAGGTCGGCGCCGGATCTCGCCATCCAGCAGGGGAAGATCACCGTCATCTCCCGAGAAAAAAACATGCACTACACTAACGGGACTAATGACCGAAGTAGTTGACGCGCCCGGAAACACGAAAAAATCAATCAATCAAATCAACCGGGCTACTAGTAATAGACGAATTGAATAAATTTCATCAACATTAACATCAATATTATTTCATGAGTATTCCATTTAAAAAGTGACATTTTTTGTACCCATCACTGCCTCACCCTTATTGTAACATGCCAATACTTCTGCGTTGCTAGTCTGCCTTCCATTGGTTATTGAGCATCCACGTCACTCTTTCGGCTGTTTGGCAACAAAGGAATGCTACCGAGTCAACAGTAGAAGGCTGACTATCAAGAAAGAAAATTTTGTAAACAATGTGATACTTTCTTTTTATTTACGTATTTCGCGTGATCTTGGGAGATTCGGACTGAGTTATAATGGAAGTGCGCCTTCCTACATCAGGCGTCGTTCCTAACCACTCAGAAATTGAATTAGATTAAATGACAGTAGCGCTATCGCGCTCGGGACATAATTCTACCGAGTGAATAAAGCTGAGGCAAATTCATGTACAAAACTATATTGTAAAACAATATTATTTTCTCCGTGCACACTTACGCCACGAAGGACGAAGCAGTACAGTAGACATCTTTCTGGAATCACCTTTAGTAGTTATGATTTCAGCTAGTCTGCATTCTACATGGGGAATTTATGAATCACACAAACGATACGTATTATTTAGACCCTGAAGAGGAAGACCTATAAATTTCTAATATTTCAAAAAAGCAAATGTGGTATTTCGAAATTATTCCCTGAAAAATCGAGGAATATCTACGAAAAAGAGTAGGAATGTTTCTGCAAATGGAGAAATGACAGGAAAGAATGAAATGTTTCAGAAGAAATTGTACTTGCGTATTTTAACAATAAATCAAAAACATGCAAGTCTTCATCGTTTTCGTGGTATTATTCAATGCTCAGGGTAATATTACTTGTAAAGGAAAATGTTGATATCTTTAAATACTTACGTACATGATTCTCTAGGAAGAGCTGTTGACGATACATGTTTAATGTTTTAATTAATATTGCTATTTTTAAGTATTATAAATTGATTGGATTTTTGAAGACATTTGAAAAGGGATACTACCCAAAATAACTTTTACAAAGCTTGAATTTTACAGATTTATTAAAAAAGCTTGTGACGAGTAGTATTTATTGTTGAATGTTAGTTTATAACTTGCGCTTTTAAATTCTTTTAGATTTAACGTATATCCAAACCTTTCTTTCTTTCTTTCTTTCTTTCTTTCTTTTTCTTTCTTTTTCTTTCTTTTTCTTTCTTTCTTTTTTCTTTTTCTTTCTTTTTTCTTTTTCTTTCTTTCTTTCTTTTTCTTTCTTTCTTTTTCTTTCTTTCTTTTTCTTTCTCTTTCTTTCTTTTTCTTTCTTTTTCTTTTTCTTTCTTTCTTTTTCTTTCTTTCTCTTTCTTTCTTTCTCTTTCTTTCTTTTTCTTTCTCTTTCTTTCTTTCTTTCTTTTTCTTTCTTTCTTTCTTTTTCTTTCTTTCTTTCTTTTTCTTTCTTTCTCTTTGTTTTTCTTTCTTTCTCTTTCTTTTTCTTTCTTTCTCTTTCTTTCTTTTTCTTTCTTTCTTTTTCTTTCTTTCTTTTTCTTTCTTTCTTTTTCTTTCTTTCTTTTTCTTTTTCTTTCTTTCTTTTTCTTTTTCTTTCTTTTTCTTTTTCTTTCTTTTTCTTTTTCTTTCTTTCTTTTTCTTTCTTTCTTTTTCTTTCTTTTTCTTTCTTTCTTTCTTTCTTTTTCTTTCTTTCTCTTTCTTTTTCTTTCTTTCTTTCTTTTTCATTCTTTCTTTTTCTTTCTTTCTTTCTTTTTCTTGGGTGGATGGAGAAAGGTTGTTTACCTCCAATTTATTGTTCTTGAGAAAACGATACAATTTTTCCATGATAAACCATACGATTTGTAACTTGATGTACAAATATGTACATGTATGCAGGCACTACGGTGTATGTGTGTATTTGCTCAGGCTATCTCAGAGTAAATGTTATTAACTTCTAGGAAACGTTTATTACACAAGAGGTGAGAATAATAACTTTTGTTCATGAACATGTAGTGAAAATTGCATATAACGTACTTACATGCATATATGCATATATGCATGTGGCATTTGTCCCTGGTTCTTGGCAAGCCCGTACACACAGATGTTCGGCAGATATATAAAATATCCTTGACTGCTACAGAACGTGACGTGCCGAACGCAAATGCCAAATGCAGTTGTCCAAAAATCAGAGCCTAATGCAGTTTGTCATGTATAAATGGATTTAACGGGATATAAATGGATATGAATTTTTTCACTATGTTCATTGGCAAAATGTAGACATTTTCGACCTCTCTACATGCCATAAACGTTCGTTACATTCATTGACACACATTCTATACGTATAAGTGGCTGCTCTAATTGGTAGCTCTCCGTGGTTTCTCTGATTAATTGCGAGCTGAACTCGTGGCTCATTGCAAAGTCGCAAGCCTTTCACCACTGAGATCCGGGTTCGATTCCCGTCGAATCTCATGTGAAATTTGTTCCAACAAAACGAGTTTGGCTGCTTCACAAGGGCTAGTCCAACCCCTGTGAAGTGCCCTAAACCCTACCCGTATTCTTTCCTAATTCTGGCCGCTGGGTAGTGACGCAGGAGCGCGCGGTAGGAGGCGCGTACGCGGAGATGCTACCTGGCGGTCCTCTTGACAACCGACTGCGACGAGACGCGACAGACTATACTAACGGAGGATTACTCCAAGCGCTATTAGAGGAGGATTACTCCAAGAAGCACGAAGCGCTCAACGCCCCCCCCCCAAGGGGTTTAGAGACGCGTTGCGTCAAAATAGACGCAACAAATTAAAAAAAAAAAAAAGAATGTCAGGGCAGTCCCCTAACAAACGAGTAACACTGCACGCAATCATGTCTTCCTCCTCGCTGTTCATCCCAAGCCTTTAGACACACGCACACATACACACTTATTTCATGCACTGCACACACGCCAGGAGATTTGTAGGGAGCTTTGAGCGTGTCTCATCTGGACCGGTGCCCTACTGGGGGTCTTACCTGCAAACCGGATGTGCGGGTCGGCAGTAGATTCAGAATACGTACCATCTAGGGAGGAACATGTTCACCTCCCGGAATCTAACATGCACTTTACTTACGGGAATAATTATCTTAGTGGTTTACGCGCCAGGAATTAATATTTACGAAGTTTAATTGTTATCCCTAATCTGCAGTTTAATTGTAGTATTTAGAACTTCCATCTTAAAAATACAGTTTTTAGAATGATGCTAGTAAAAGCATGTTTCTCATAGCATGCCTAATGTGCTAAAAGTTCGATTTTTAGCAGTACTGCTAAAAGTGCGACGACACTCAAGTGTTCAGATAAATCTGCCAATGCAACAAAGAAAACAAAATACTTTCGCCTGATAGCATCAGTTACTGCTGACCTTAATATAATATTAAATTATTTGTGAACTTGAATTGAGATATAATGAGTCAGTAAGACTGTCCAATAAATAGTTATGATGCACGTAGTAAACGTAATTTTATTTTTCTCGAAGGATTGCCCCCAATCGACCTACCGACAATCTGTTCCAACACTTACCTACTCACTAAATAAAATGCCCCTTTTGCCACTCGTATCATACGAAGGCCTTGCAAAGCCAGAGGCGCAAAATACCTAATTTTTGGAAACGAAAGTTTTGAAATCTTTATATAAATAGGTGCCAATACACAGTTAAGAGTGATATTCTAAACACCTATCAAGTTGTTGTAACATCTACTTAGTGATGGCTCTGGTTATACGTCAAGAATACGAATTTATACATTTTTCATTGATTTCCGAAAAATAGTTTTTGTTACAACATTATTGGCCTCGCAAGGCCTCAACAATTAAATCAAAATGTAGTTTATTATTTTTTGTCATTCCTTACACATTTCATTAAAGATTTTGTGGAAAAAATGTGTGTTTTTAAGAGTGGAAGACTTTAGCGCAGTGCTGGTTTATTATTCTTTGTATTTCCTTGCATTTATTCAAAGGTTTTGAGAAAAATGTGTGTTATTAAAAGAGGAAGATGTTAGTGCAGTGCAAATTTTTTGTCTTCCCCTACTAATTTATTTAAATATTTTGAGAAAAATGTGTGTTGTTATGAGTAGAAGACTTAAGTGCAGAGCTCATTTATTATTTTTTGGCTTTTCCATCTAATTTTTAAAGATTTTGAGGGGAGATGGTGCTATTAATAGTGGAAGACTAAACTAAATGGTGTGCGCAGGCGCGGACGCGGCGGAGCCCTGGGCAGCGCTGGCACAGGCGGCGGACGCGGCGCTGCGGGCGGCGGGGGTGCTGGTGCGCCACCACGTGCTGCTGCCCCCGCCGCTGCCACCCCCGCCCCCACCACCCACCGCCGGCCACGATCCCTCCGCGCCCCCGCCCCCGCCCCCGACGCCTCCCGACCCCGTGGCCGCACGACTGCGCCCGCTCGTCGCCGCCCCCGTCAGAGGTGAGTGCGTCCCTTGCCAATGGGAGGACGCCACAGCATTTTTTATTTAATACGTTATTATCTAAATATATAAATATAAATGTTGGTATATATACTTTACGTTGGTATATGTGACCGATCTCCATGAAAGTTGGTACATGTACGTGTTGTTAATTGATGGCGCTGTATAACAGAACTAAAAATAGTCATATATAATGCAACCCGCAACACTTGGTAGCATTGTTAAATAACTCCGTAACGAAGCGTCCTAGGGTATTGAAAACTAAAATTTTGAAGCCAAAGGCCTCAAAGAAATGTTTCTTTTACAATAATCTATAGGATGAGATTTTCTTGAACATTACATTGTAGAATACGTGTTAAAATTGTCAATTATTTGGTGCCCGTAAATCTGTCAAAAACGTTAATCTTGTTCTATGGAAACTATGTATTGATATGTCCAGTGAAATGGTGTGTGTATTAGATGCGTTTTAAAAACCGCGTCAACTGTCCTTTTTGTTATAAAGCTCAGCAATGACATTTACAAAAACTTGGAAAATGTTTTTCAAGTGTGATTTGAAGTTATTGAAGATATACATTTTGAAAGTTCTATCAAACGTTTTAACATGTTTGTCGTGTCTATTAAACTCCAGAGTTTTTGAGGGTACAGTGCGTATGCAAAATTCAGTAGCAGTCGCTTTTGCAAAATATGTCTGTTGTCTGCCAAGGGAAACAATTATATTATTAATTGTATTTTTATTCATTGTCATTAACGATATTAGAATATCAAGTTAAAAGCATGCGTTCCAATAAGTTTTAAAGCGTGAACCGTGAAACATGAACTGTTTCATGTGTACTTCTCGATTATCATTCCACCCTGCAACCTTCTCGTTTAAAACTACCATTCGCGTTACTTAACTGCTTAATCAACCTACTTGGCTCGTTTAGGCCGTGATTCACGAATGCTTTTCTGACCAGAGAATCCATTTTGGATCCGGTAAATCAGGGCTTGCGTGGCGAAGTTAGTAATGGGTTTTGCTGTTGAGGCCGACATGCTCCTGAGAAACGCCGAGTGATAAGAGAAGTGCACATCTTGGATTTTAACGAAAGTTTGTTTGAGCATACTGGTTAGTGTTCGGTTAGGCTGCTATGACTATTGGGTCGTAGCTTATTGAAGTAAAAAAGAGCTGAGAAAGATTTACATGTTTTCGAAACATACTACCGGCAATATGCATTTTTAAGCACGGCAGTTAAATAATAGAACCTGATTGTAGAAAAGATGGAAATTATATTTCAAAAATTGGTATTAACTTTATTCTTCAACCCTCAGCTACCGACGTGGAGTCCTTGGGACTCTTCTGACTTCGCGAAATTTCTGAAACCTACATTTACACTTTATTTAAAACACCGATTGTACTCGTACCTTTCTCTTCTACATTTTTAAGAAACGGTTCGCCAGCTTACCGTTGTGGAATGCATTTCAAGAAAATTATCAGCCTTTTCTGGCGCACAAGAGACCTTGGGACTCCACGTCAGTAGCAGTGTATCTCTCATTGAGTGCGCATCGCACTTTGCCAATTAGTACAGTTTGTTCCGTGGCACCTCTAAAGAAAGTGAAATGTACAGACAAACATGACTAGGCCGTTAAGAGAGTGTGCGTATTAATGACGATTATTTTGAAGAAAATATTGCGTAATGGAGGCGCAAAAGGAAAGTAATGTGAGAGTGTATCTTAGAATCATCAAATTGAATGTGACTGATTCATCGAGCGGACAATCGTATCTTATATCTGGGGAAGAAAGATACTGAAGAATTTCTTGAGAATGATGAACTGGAAAAAGAAATAACTGAGAATGTAAAATACTATAACGGAAAGGACAAAAAACATCTGCAAGATTTGTGCAGAAAAGATTCCTAAAGAAACAAATGTCAGAAGTTTAGTGTTTGAGGTAGTAACATTTTTGTTCTTGATTTTCAGTTCTAGAGTTAGGGCAGTTTTCATTAATATATTTTTTAGTGTTCAATAAATTTTGACGATAAAGGTAAACTCGTTAAATTAAAGGTAGGCTTAATTTTACTAACTTCCTAATCACATGATATTCCCTCATTAGATAACTTATTAACAAATATATCCTGATTAATATTTTCTGTAGTCATTATTTATCGTAAGTTTCAATGCTCTTTACTTAAAATACAATTTAACATTGTAATATCTGAAACCAAAATTCAAGAGTTAAAGGGACTCCAAGTCGGTACCAGTGTGACTGAATTCCCACGTCGTCAGCTAAGGGTTAAACATGTTTGTCATTTTTATGTTTAAAGAACTTTACTTGCGTAACAACTGTATATTAGTCTTATGTCAATGACGGGTGACTTGTTTTCAGACACTTGTCGCTAAGACTGCAAAAAAACCGAATGTTTGATCCAAAATGTTCTTAGGTCGCGCATCCCTTCCGTAATCGTTTTTCAGATTGTGTGATGGCAATGTCACATTGCTATACACGAGTATTAACTACCCGTATCATATTCTGGGTAAGTTCAAATACCTAACGCTTTCGATTAAACTCAGAATTACAAATCATATATCAACAAAATTCACCATTTTGTATTTAGTATAATGCAACACGTGTAATTGTAAAGCCAGAAATATATACATTTTATTCGATTTGTATTTTTAACGTTTGCACTTCAAAAATGTCTGCTGCTTGTGAACTGCTGATGTTAATATTCTTAAACAATAGCTAATATTTCTGAACAACCTCGACGCTCTACAGCTGTTTTCGCCAAACACGCGATCGCAAGCTACTAGTAGCTCGTGGGCAAATTTTCGGGAGATCGCAGTCACTTTCAGGTTTGCCTTTTAGTAAGCTCCGACAGATGACTCCTGAAATTAGCTGCTTATGTACACCCGCGCAACTGCCAGTCTCTTTGTTGATTGTAGAGTGAAGTTTCACTGACATCATTATGTTGTTGTATGCTTATTAGAAATTTACTAATGATTAAGTCATTAATTCTAAGCCATTTTTATTTTAATGATGGCGAGTTCTAGCAGAAACAAAAGAAAACATCACCCCTGTTCAGAATGGTCAACCGATTACTGCTTTAACCCGGTAAAGGAAAAATGTGTATTTATTTGGGTACGCAAGTGTAGCAAGATAGAAAGAAAGTCGTGTATTCTGTCAGACAATAAATAAATGATGTATTCGAAAAAAGATCTGCCCTAGCTCACAGTAGAATTTGAAAGCGGCACGGTTGCTCAGAAGCTTTCTCAGTTTGTCAGTCGCAGTTCTAAAGAAATTATATCTTTGCAAAATGTAACTCGAAATATCTATAACGAAAGACGCAGCAGAAGAAATAATTTTCTTTTCATACAATTAAACCATAACTCATATTTTGCCAAACCATACCATTTCATAATGTGTTTGCACATTAAAAGAATTTAACAACTTTTTCTCTGAGAGTTTATTCCTATGGGTATTTCTGTAGATTTCTATGTATGAAAGTTTTATAACGTTGCTTATACTGAACTATTATCATTCAACCATATCACATACTATTTACATACGCAAAAGTATTAATAATTTTAACTCTAATCTATGACTTCTAACACCGACAGCTAATATTATACACAAATAACTAGAGAATTTGGCGTTACCCACGTTTTTATCTATCGTGATCATCTATTAGATAGATAAATAAATGAACTTAATTACTAATGCAAAATGGAGGTAACAGTAATTACATCATTCTCTCGCTATTACCCTTTCTTTGCATTTCTGTTCAGTACTTTCGGAGTTTACCGTGCACAAATCCAACACTCTTCTCTTTATTTACTTGCGTAGATCGAAGGAAACGTATAAATTAATAAAATTAAATAAATAGTATACGTATGTATTCCCATAATTAAACAGTATAAGTAATACATATTAATAAGTGTAAATTAATTAAAATTACGGTTTATCAATCATCTTAAATAACTACTGTTTATAAAAGTGAATATGTGCTGAAGTAATTATAAATGTAACGTTGCATATTCTACTTCTGACCATTGACTAAATTGATTGTTGCATTCTTTAATCCATTACAAGTGTTGCATTGTGTAACTTCATTTTAAACTGTTGGGAACGAGTAATTTAAGACTGAGTTTGCAACTCGCAGTCTAGTTATGTCCTCATTAACGTTTTAGATTTCACAGTTCTCTCTATCAAGCTGTAAACATTCCCACATGAAATGCTGGGCCTCGTCCTCTATTCAGCCACCTGCCTTTTCCAGACTTCTTTTCATTTTTTAGAGACTATTTTCAAGCAACACCGGAGAAAATTTTTCATTTAATGTTTCATCAAGAGAGGTTTTAACAGTTGTCCAAAGCATATTTTCAATAGCACACTTGGGTAAATATGAACTAAATGTATAAATACCAAGGAGCAATTTTTAATTTAATATTGTTATTAACGATAATTTAGTATTTTTAATGTGGCTGAAACAAATGATTGAAACTGTATTCCCTCGCCATAATGGTTTTATATGTTTTTAATTATTTTTTATTTCTTTCCATGCCTTAATTAAGCCATTCATACATCATTGCTCGTACATATGTAACCTGAATCTGTCCCTTTCCATTAATTCACCAGCACAAATATCGGATTGCAGATCACGTTTCATGCACGCGCTTCTCGCTCGAAAGCCACGTAACTTTTATTGCGCCTTTTATTTCAGGATAAAGTTTGCCCTTGCACGGATCCTGCACTTTTGATTCAGTGCGCTCGCGATGGCTTCGCCGACGAGCAATTGTGCGCCTTTGTGGCGGTCGCCCACAGTAACGAGCCTTGCGCCAGGGGCTCCACCTTCCCCCCCCCCAGTGCTCCTCACTTTCACCCCCACACCCATCATCCCCTCTAACATCACCCCTCGCTTCCACCGCCCCCCGACCGCCCCCGACCGCCCCCGACCGCCCCCGACCGCCCCCGACCGCCCCCGACCGCCCCCGACCGCCCCCGACCGCCCCCGACCGCCCCCGACCGTCCCCGACCGCCCCCGGCCGCCCCATTCTCTCCATACTCCTCTTCACTCCTCGCTTTGCTTCTTCCTTGCTCTATACCATCCTGTCTGACGCATCCTTCGTCCGTGCCCAGCCCTCGCCCCATTACCACCCCACCTCAACCCGACTTTGCCCAGCTCTCTCCCAGCCCTGTGCCTGACCACCTCCTCACATTGTTCCGACCCCCCTCTCCACCGCCTTTGGTCTCTCTCTCTGCAGAGGTTGCCGCACTTCACATTCGTCCCTCCATCTCCCGCCCGCTCCGTTCCAACCCCACACTCCTGCGCCACGCCGCCGCTGGCAGCGCCACTTCCGCCGTACACAAAGGTAAACGGATACCTGGCGCAAACGCCCCCACGACCCGCGCCCCCACCTGAGCTCGCGTCACTCGACGAGGCCCGTCACTCGCCCAACAACTGCTCCTCTCTTCGCTCACTCTTCGATCCCTCGTACTACACACATATGTAAATATTATAAAATTTTATTGCACTTATTTTGTACATTACAATTGTTTTAATTTGTAAGGAAAATACCAAAATTACCCTTTGAAATGTCTCTTATTCTATTAAAACCGTATAGTACGTGGTACGTGTGATACGTGGCATAAAATACACTTATAAACAAGAGTAAACAGTAATAATGAATAATATAAACTATCCCCGTACATGAAATATTTCTCAGTTTATCTTCTGTCAGTATAACTGTTTTTAAAGTTGTATGTTTTTGATTTGACAAATGTTTGTATGGCGTATAATTTTGTAGAAAATACGCCTATGTGAAAAATATTTACGAATACATATGTTACAACCTCTAATAGAGAGGGTAATTGCGCCCCAGTCCTACATAAAATGGATTAAAGTAAAAAAATAGGAGATCCAAGATTATATGAAAGAAACCAGGCGCACGTGCAACCCGCCACACATACGTTACACTGCGACACACATTACATTTTCTTGCAGAACCGTTCTTATAACCATATGTACTATATATGATTTTTATTAGGGGCGGATTTTGATGACCTAAAACATTGCCAAAATGATTAATAAAATGCTCTTTAAATGTTTTAAAAACGCCCTAAAACAAAGAAAAATGTAAAAAACGGAATAAAAAACAGTTCGGATTAACAGCTGAAAGTGGATACGTTACTGATGTAATGGATGTTTCTTCTGATAGTCCAAGTGCACTCAGTTTGCAAACTTTTGGTTTGGACTGTTCTTTACCAGTAAATCTCTGTCGTTAGGTATCTCGTAATCGACTAAACCGACAATGACGCTGATAAGCGTCACAAAACCCTTAGATTACATACAACGTCTGACATTAAAATTTCTGAGCGAAGAAATCGCTCGAAGAGATACGCTACTCAGGAATTTTGCGGAGAACAATGTTGCATATCGTAAATATAATTTGAAGCAAGGACCATTAAAATGATATTAAAATGAATGAAATCATTTCAAATTACGAAAAAGATTAAAAATTACTTATTACTCGAAATAGACGAACCAATGCAAACATAATGACATTTCCATTTTTCATATTATAAAATTAATTTCTAATCCAAACGGCAATGTTCTAAAGAGAAAAGAAAAAAATGACATTTCATTAAAATTCATCCCCTAATTTTTATGAACCCTCTAACTATTTTCAGAATGTACCCCTACTCTTTGGCACAGGGAGTCTGAAAGGCGTAACCCTTTGTCACAGGCAATCTGAAACTTTCGAAATTGGTTTCCAACGTGAGGCCAATAATTTTAAAACACTGGTGTTTTAGAGCGCAGAATGTCCGAATACGTTCACCTAATAAACATATTTTTTTATTCTCAGACACAATTCAATCATTGTATGAACGGAGATCGGTTAGTGAGATGTGACCTGAAAAGGGATAGTAGAACTGGTTATTGTTTTTTTTCTGCGATCAAAACTCACAGTAACTGCAAGTCATGAGGAACGGTCATGTTCAGCACAGGGTTTTGATAGTATATGGCGAGGGAACATTTTAGAAACTCTGACCGGTACAATGCGACGTACAGAAAAATGAACTTTCGTGTTTGTGAACATGGTGTAAGTGAAATATTAAGTTATTGGCAGAAAATATCAGTAGTAAGGTTCAGGAACCAGTTAATCGGCTAAACCGACAATGACGCTGACAAGCGTCACAAAACCCTTAGATTACATAAAATGTCTGACATTAAAATTTCTGAGCGAAGAAATCAGATACGCTACTCAGGAATTTTGCGGAGAACAATGTTGCATATCCTAAATATAATTTCACATAGTGTAAGTGAAATATTAAGTTATTGGCAGAAAATATCAGTAGTAAGGTTCAGGAACCAGTTAGATGAATATTATTTGACATGTTCGTTTCTCAATTAAAACTGATCATTGAGTCATGATTTGTTGTGAAGTTACTCATGATATTAATCTACGGAGCAGTGATACGTGGAACAGGTATTCGCTTTTGAGGAAGCTACCGTAAATTGACGGCGAAGGAATGAAATATACTAAATAGCTAGGTCGAATTCAACCCGTGTCTGGGAATAATTCTAGCTGCTGGCTGCCCTGGCGGTTTTCCTGGTTTCTCTTATCAATAGCAGGCGAATGCAGACGCAGGACCCAAACAAATGGACCGCGACTCAGTTCTTCGTTTATTTTTGGTGTTTCCTCTCACCTTGTCCCGGCTGGGATGGTCCCCCGCTGGGGGAGGGGGGTATGCCTGCAGACGAAACCCCTGTAATCCGACACTTTGCTCGACACCAGATCTCATGATCTAGGAGGAGAGAAACACCACCTCCCGGGATGTAACATGTAGTAAACGTACGGGACTAATGCTGAAAGTAGCTGAATCCTCCGGTAACCATCATTTAGCCAACCTGTATTGGTCTGTGTTGGTATGATGGTTGCAGGAGCTGCCGGGGGGAGACGCTTTACTGCCATGATATGAAGTCAGGAATAATTTTGAAACATAAAGATATTTCATGAGCAAACGTGTTTTATTTGCATTGTTATATTAATTTGTGCTTCATATATATTGTATTTTACGGTTCTCTTGGGTATCATTGTCACAAATTTGCGTTTTGTGAATTGTCTTTTATATTTTGTGGATGAAATCAGTAATAATAAAAAATCGTATTAGTAATTTTATAGGGAAGACTGTATTCACGGTACAATAATTATTGTGTTAAAGTGTAAAGAAATTCGATCTTAATCCACGACCAAGAAATCTTGTCATTGAAGACTTAATACATTAAGTGCTAGTCGAGTTAGCATTCGCGGTATTCGTGTTGTAGACATGTGACGGTACGGGGAAGAGAAGTAGAATGTTTATAAAAATACAACATAGCATAGACAATGAAAATCATGCTTGTGTACTAGAATCGATGAATGGTCGAGAACAATAAAAAAGTGACACTACTCCCTGATTATGGCATTTACGTTCCAACACACTAGAGTTTTTACAAATGTTCCGGTAACAAACGTAACATCTCATTTTCTGGAATAATGCTTGTACAGCGTCTCTCTTCTAATTTTCATATTCCATTTCCTGGTTTCCCCAACCTAAGCTTCTCTCCCCGCAGTGGAGTATCACGCTAACGTAGTTTCCTCTTACGCGAGATCTTTGCCATCCCACACTCATATTATCTTGCGTGTAATTTAATGCGTCCTATTCACAATTTTCATGCATGTATCTTAAAATAAAAACCTGTATACGTACAAATAACATGCAATAGTGCTTCATAAATTTAAAACATATACTACTGAGTAGTCTTGAATTTAATATGTGTAACTGCACCTTCACAAAAACTAAATACATCCTATTTTCTGTTGCTTAATGCCTCCATTGAAAAATATATTTTACTTTATCCGGATGACTTTTCTTTAAAGAAGAAACTGCAAGTATTCGTAGCTAGTTCAATTACTTTGTGCTCTTATTTTAGCACAGTTTTCTCTTTCGTTTTTGCGCTTTCGCACGAAAAAAGCTCTGAGGAAACAAATTGAATCTTTTACTCGTGCGGGTAGAGTAAAAGTGTTTAACACAATATATTATATTGCAAATTGAAGTAAATTTTTCTAAATGGTTGTAATTATAACGAGAAAATATTCTATTCATACAAAAAACAAAACAAAATGGTAACGATTTTCCAGTGTCCGAGCACATGAATAAATTTATATCTATAATCTCGGACTGCAGATTACTCTGTGACTTTACAGTGTTTTTAGCTCTCGCCATTGTTAATGTTTTCAAAAGAAACAGTGGCTCCAATGTTGTGGCTTTCGAAAAGGAAATGGGAGTCTTAGTAAATGCTGTCTTAGGATTATACATAACCCATCAATATTTCAGAATGAATTACGTATGTTCTTGGTATATAAAATACTTAGAATCCAAGCCCTAGTGAGGAAATTTATACTATATTTTTGCCATGCACAGTCATTTACACTGATTTCAGATTTGAATATTGAGATAATCGTAAAAGCACTAAAGGTCATAATTGTAAACATTGAAAGTACACATGGACGGTAAATGAATACATCTCGCCGTGTAAAATTTAATTACATTTTGTTTACATGAACTTTGTAGCGTTTACGAAGAGAAAACATTTACTTTATAAGTATGTATTAAATTAGAATAGGAAGCAATTAAAGGTAAACATATGATAGGCAACAAATCAGAGGTGAACGGAGACAACTGCGGCAAGTAGTGAAACAATAGAAGTGGCACTTCAAAGGGGAAAAAGGAACTTAACTAGTTACAAGTTTGCGCAACTGCGTCGAATGTTTAAAAAATGAAGGTGAACAGATACCGATAAGGTAGATGAAGCGAGCAGTGTGAGTGGATACGAGCTTATGGTGGGCCTTAAAGATGGTGACCCAGACGTATCAAGGAAGGAAAGGAGATCGTCAAAAACGTGAGATCGTGGATTTTTAAGGGCGAAAAAATCCTTCCTACGCCTTCCTTCGGAGGGGAAGTAAAGCCGGCTGTCCCATGTTAGTAGATTTACTGCATGTAAAAGATCCTCAAGCCTAAATGACGCCTCTGAGCTAAATTCAAATCGCCTGTTTCGTCGCCCAAGTAATACCTCCTTTCTCCCATGGTTGGTGAAAGGAGTGTAACGAAATTGGCGTGGTCAGACGGAAGAGCAGGCCTCGTGGCCTGAGTCTCGCCACGTAAAATAAGGCAAATTCAATTCAATTCAATTCAATTCAAAAACTCCCAGAACATCAACGGCGACGCGGGGTTACGCCTCCACGATACTTGGCGGCTAATCCATTGGGCTCCGACGTGGTCACCCGCCGGGCCAGTCCGCTCCATGCCGTCCGACCCAACTGGCCTATGCCGAGGTATTGCATGTGCTTTCGACGGTGTTTACAGTCTGCTCCTTGGTGAAGCTCTTCCGTTCTATTTTGTAATGAATGTTGTTTATGAATTTTTGCGGGTGCACTGATGATTGTCTCATTTATGGGCCCCCGCAAGGTTTTCGTCACGGTCACTCACTTTCTTCATTTTTGCCGGCTGCTCTTTCACTTCTGATTGTTGCATTTGTTTTCTTCTCTTTCTTTCCGCCTAAGCCGTCTTTTTTCCATTTAAACTAATTACAATAGCCACTTTGGGCCTTGCTTTAGTAGATTTAGTATTATGTTTTTCTGTTTTGTTTTAAAAATGACTTGTTCATAATTTCTTCTTTGGTCTTTTTTTTTTGTTTTGTATTCTAGCACTCATTCATTCGTAAATTATATTTACAACACATTCACTTACTCATGCACGCCGCACTTTACTATGCCGTCCGATCGCGGACCGCTCCTCTCCACCCGATTCCGGACCGTTACGTACCGTCGGATCACGCGCCGCGTCACCCGACTTGACCCCCTCCCGCCGTTGAGGGACGGCCTTTCGATTGGCCGGCTGTTTCAGCTGATCGTAATCAGCCCCTACGCGTACATAATCTCGAGCGCAGACAAATTCGGTGCAGACCAGACCTGAGAAAGATTTCAAGATGGTCGAAACATCGGCAATACAGCCCTCGACGCGACGTCACCCGGATAGCCACGATCATTTACATGACTCTGGCCGCGCAGGCCTACGACTTCTTTTTCTTTTATTAGCTGTCACCGAGCGTACGCTCATTCGCAGTAATAAATTATCTTTATTGCTTCACTCACAAATTCCTCAAATATCTAATTTATCTGTTTATACTCTTCAATTTTTATATGCCGTCTTCTGACCACTTCTTAGCATTTTCCCTTTCAGCTTTTCCTTTTCTAATTGTTTTTGACGTTCATTATATTTCTGGGGACAGGTGAACGAAAAAAGTAGCCTCGCCGTTCATAATCGATTCGCATTCAAAATCGAACATTCATCGTCCGTGCTGTCCCCAGACTCTCGACGTTTCCTCGCGTTCCTTCTTTTTTTCTGCATTTAGTTTTCAATTATTTTCTCTTTCTTACTTCATCTGAACTTGTTTATTACAATAACATGCATTTTCTCCCCCTTCGTTCATCCTGTTCATTCTTCGGAGCATTCAGTTTTCCACAGCATCCTCTACCCCTCGTCGTTTCCTCATATTTCGCCCTTTTCTGCGAACTATTCCCATCGCAGCGCCGACTCAGCGGCGAGGGGAGGGCGCTCATTACGCGCGCGCGGGGCTGAAAGCACCTCGGCAGCGGGGGCGGGGCGGGGGCGGAGGCAGGCGCCGGCCAGGCCGCGCGGGTAAAAATACCTCGAGTGCGGTGAGGGCGCGGCGCGCGCCGGAGAGCCAGTGGCAGGCGGAGTGGCCTTGACGACGACGTCGACGTCCACGACGGACACCCTGCAGCGATTGGATGGTGTCAAGACTCCAAAGAGTCCCATCTTAGAACCTTGCGACACTCCAAATCACTGATGGTTTGTTGATGAAGCGTCTGCAGGATGTATTAAATATGTTTCTTAACGATTAATAACCCACTCTTTTGATGGTTTCGTGAACATTGTTCGAAAATACATAGTTGAAGTATATGAAATTATTGAATAACGTATTCAAACGAGTAGTACTCAAAACTCTGGCCTTACCTTCCAAGACGTCTTCCTTCCATGAAGGGGGTTCCCCGCTGAACTCGCGCAAAAACTATCACGCGAGAAGTATTTTATTCCCGTGATTGATAGCTTCTAGATTAAAACTCCAACCGGTGTTGATGTGGTTTTCAATTAGTTTAAAAGGGTATTTCTTGAACAGTTTGCTTATCTCAGACCTTGTCTGTTTTCACAACCTACCTCCAACATGATAGAATGTTTAAATGCACTTTTTACAGCACAAAAAGAGGAGATCATCTTAAGATTTTATTTACGTTATTGGATAATCGAGACTATTCTGCAGTGAGTTGTTAATCATTGTACACAGTGATGCATAAATTAGTCTCTTATTGAAAGATGGGCCTTATATACTGTGTATTTTATTTTATATGTACTTTGTCATCTACTTTATTTCACTTTTATTTTTGCTTAATATGCATGAATTTTTATTGCATTGAATTATTTTTCACAACAACAGATAATAATAATATTTATAACAACAAAATGATATTAAATGGTTACTAATAAATTCACGAAATTAACAATAATACACGCTAAATTAAAATACAACCATTTTTTGTATCTTCAGTGAATATTTTAAAATTTAATACTGTTTTAGAATACTTGATTAGACTAAATCATACGCCTTAAAACATTCAATATATACTAAAAAGAGTAAAACTAGCGGTGATACAACAGTGCATACTTTCTGGCATTATTTGTCTTTACAATATCCATACTACTACATGAATCTGCAAAAATGATTTCAACCAGCAACTTTTTTTCACTCCGCAGAGGCTCGAACTCATGTCATTCGAGTTAAATCGCCTTGCGCTTTACTCGCTACACTACACAGTCGCTGGGTTGTGCTCACTTTTGTCCACCCTTAAAAAACGATTGTTCCCTCCCATTATTTCTAACATGCAGTTTTCGAAAACTTAGAGTTTATTAAAAATTCAACCTGCATCATTTTAAAGGTTCATGTTTCTCTATAAAAAATCAAAAATTTCGACCAACTTATGAACATTTTTTAAATTGCAGTAAAATTATGCTGAAATTACGTGAAAAGTACAAGGTTTTTAAAAATATTGTACATGATATTTCTGAAGGTCTGATTTTTTTTAAACACTTTTCATTTAACACAAAAATCTCTATCTTCATATATTGTGTGTAGGGAAGGTTTTTTGTTTTTTCAACTTTTGAAAATACAATGTTTGGCGACTATGGGACCTGTACCAATTTTTACTGCGGTTTGGTAGTACATACGAGAAAATGTTTTTTCAACACATTGCACTAACTCCAAACAGATATTACGAAGAAACTACTCGTTTTTTAAAAAAAATATTACAGAAACTTTTTAAAGATCTGTTTTTATAACAGGTTTATTCAAGACAAAAATGTCTATCTTGAATATTGTACTTATGCAATGTTAATTTTTTGCAATTTTCGAAAATAGTGCCGAAAATAAGACCAGCACCATTTTTACCGTATCTACGAACATACGAACAAAAAACACACGAAAAAATTTCATGAAAAAATGAGGAGCTGTTTTGAGCAAAAATGTTTTAAAAAAATGACTATATTTCACGCAAAAAGTACGCGAAAATAACTCATATTTTCGAAAATTTATACAGGCCCTTATTTCAAGATATATATTTAAACAACAAATTTTATTAGGGAAAGCATATCCGTCTTCAATATTTTAGAATATTGTAAAAAGACGCCGAAAAATGTTCAACGTTTGACGTTCAACGTTCAAAGATTTCAACGAAAACGAGTCCTGCGCCATTTTTAAAAAAGTTTATTTACCTACCCGCTGGCGAAGTTTAATAAGAAAATTTGTAACTATTTTTGAGAAAAGAATTGAAAATGTTCTTGAGGCTTTATGTTACGTAACCCCAAATATCAAAATATCGATTCCAAACTCACAGGCCTATAGTTTGTTTAGACCAATCTGGGAATTAAAATTTTGGAGAAAATTGTCTGATCGGTTTAAGCGCTAGCTTTGACCACAGAGATGTCAAATGGATGCACGGACGGACAGAAATACAGACGTTTTGACATGAAGAGATTTTTCGGTATCAAAGAACTCTAAAACATGGATTCCGACTACACCACTTAGGATGTTGTTTACATACCAAGTTAGAGGAAGTAATTAACTACGTACACTTTTTATTCATTAGTAACCTGGGCCTGGCAATAAGAGTTTATTGAAAAATCGTTCATTTCTGGCGCACGATTTCAATTCTTTTTTTCTTAGGAAGTAAGGCGAGAATGTAAAAATATTAATATGCATAAAATCTGTCTCCTTACTATTGATTGTAAACAATATTTTGGAATCCTTGAAATATATATTTTAAAAAGATCTCTAACAAAAAATGTGCATGTAAAGAATGTTTCAATTGCCACTTCTTTCATGTTTTTTTGCGAAAACGGACGATACATTTTTTCTCATACTTCTGTCAATCAAATACAGCAACCATTTCGTATACAAAATACGTCACTGCTTACTTCACAGCTAACGTCAAGTGTCTGCAAGGCTTCAAGGAAGAGACCGCTCGCCATTAAATATTTGATAATGACTGTTGTTTTATGGAACAGAAGCTTTTTAAAATGAAGCTTATTTAGCCGCAGGTAGGACAAATCTTCCTGAATCAGGCAAAAAGTGAAAAGCTGAAACAGACAAAAAGTTGTTCTTGCTGCCATCGCATTCGACGACAGCGACTGCTGGCTTCTAGGGGATCTTTGTTGAATGAGTACGTCGGGTTTTTTGATGCTACTTCCGCAATTTCCGCCAATCGTCGCATAGTCTCGTGTCGCCGAAGACAGCTGCTCTGCATTCCGCTCATCCCCGCGGGTAAATTTGTTGCCCTTGCCCGTCGTATAGGTAATCAGATGATGCTTCCGTATTGTATTTAAAAGTAAATATATTACATATGTTGATTATTTTTAACATATTATACATTTGTTTTTAATTCGCCATTACTCGTGTTCATTGATCTTCGAACTTAGTTGATATTGAAAATGATGGAATGAACATATGGCGACAAATTAACGTTAGTTCTATAAGGTTAAGATACTTTCTTAACGAATTTAATATAATTTTATTGGTTATGATATTATTATAATTTAGTGTTTATGTTAGTACTTGCTACGAATTATTAGTATTAGTACTTGCTGCGAATTATTTAAAGAAAATAACGAAATGCTGTTGAGTAGAAAGGTCGAACTTCTTTCTAAACAGAAATACGTAGCGTTTTAAACATGTTAAATTATTTGTATCTCACTTCAGCTATCGTAAACCAATAATTTCTTGAAGTGTGAAGCTATAGGATTTGATGGATAAATAAAATATTGGTTTATTTCATTTCCTAGGAGCCAAGAAGTTTTACTTCTACCGCACAAGAATTGCAGGCCTTTTTTTCTATATTAAATTGTTTTTTATGAGTTTTGGTATGTAAATAATTGGTGTAGTTTATTCTACGTATCTATACTACTCGTTTATTATTATAGTATTTGTGAAGACTTTATTAAAATATTTAATTTATTGTAGTGTAATACAAGAGTATTTTATTTGTTGATCTTGAGCAGTGTGCTTGCTACCTTTTGGAAAGCCAACTTGTGTAGTTTCGTTGAACAGCATATATGCTGCAGCACGCCAATAGTTTTTACTATTTTGACCTAAATTGTAAATTATTTGCGTTTACGTGACAGAATCTCCCTCTTCATCAGTTACAGATGTTGTGGTTTGCTCATTTATTCATCTGCCTCAAATACTAACGAATCACTCGTTTCTTGCTAATTGATCACCCCTGTTGTTGGGTTAACCTCGCAATTTTTCACTGGTTTTATTTCGTTATGCGCGCTTCATTCCCACACTTATTTGTTCTTCCGTGCACTGCACACGCATTCTCTATTGGCTGCAGATATTTCACTCAAATCTCTAATTTGTACATTTCTTCGTCATTTTTTCTTTAAATTCTTTATTATTTCAGTTTCTTAAGCGCCCTTTTTTGCACCCACTTGTAGCAGTATTTTCATTACTAGAACTTACATTTTGCATAATTTTACCTTGAGACACTCTGATATATCACAACACAAGCACTCTGTTTACATGTTCCGAAACAGGTAAAATGGTTAAGGAGATGTGCTCCAAAATAAATAGGACTGCCACGTAATCAGTAATGGATTGCCTGGCCTTTTTGCGCAGAAAAAATAAACGAATAGAAATCAAAGATGAAATTTGTTTTCAAGAAGTATTTGTACACAGTAAACTGTATTTACTAAATCCAAAATATTTTTCCACAAAAATTCAATTAGAAGTTCAAACTTATTGAAATGATCACATTACTTCAGTGAAGTAGGGACCAATTTATATGCATCTCTGTGTAACCCATACACCTGTTGAATAATAGATTGTGGGACTAGTCGGCCAGATTCTTAACGTAGGCAATTATTATTCTATAGGTTTATAGGATATTTAATTTAAAATGTTTACTTTTAAATGTGATTAGAAAGCTGACACCAAGGAATTGGTCTTCACTCTAAGTAGATATTTTGAAGATTCCGATTGAATGTTTTGTGATGATAGTATTAACCAAGTATGATACTTAATTAAATTTTTAGACTTTTATAGACATCGAATATGAAATGAAATGTTTTTTTTTCTTTTAACAATTAACTGTCTGGGAAAATAATTTTAATTGAAGTATCTTAATCATTCAATTTTATATTAAGTATGTATTTAATATAACTAAGTATGTATATTTTCCGTCAGTATCCATTGGATTCTAAAAATATTATCGTTCTAAGTAAAATTATTTAGCATTCAAGTGAATCAAGATATTCAAATAAGCTCTAATACATTTTCAGCAAAACAGTGTAAGGTTTTCAACACTGACACAAAACCCTATAGAAGGAACTATCAACCTAGAGAGATGATGTTGGCATCCTTTGTTTATAGAAATAAAGTGTCTTTATTTTCCAGTTTTAAATTAGACAGGATAGCAGAGTAATTTCTATGATTACAATTATTTGTTTTATGATACGATACATGTAATTGTCGTAGATAGTATTTTTTCTATTCTCTTTTTTTATTCAAAGTCAAATTTTTAAATCACTTTTGATATTGGTACAGATCACAGACATTGGTATTAAACTTCACAAAGATAAATATTTCTCAAAATTAAAACAGTTATCAAGATCATGATTATAAGTTATATTATTTGCAAAACAAAAAAAATTAAAAAATTCATTGCGAAACCACTTTTCATGTCGATATTTCCTCTTCGTGATTTAGTATCCGATTGTTTGACTTGCATTTTCCTTGAGTTATTTATATAAAAAAATAAAATATAAAAAGGAACCAAATTTCCTATTTGTTCAAGCACATTTGTGCCTGGGAAGAGGTAGCAACGAAGTTCTGGGGTTTGGAGATGGGAGGGAGGCAGGGGTACTTGGAAGGCAGTTGGAACTTGCGAGCCGCGGACACGTACTTGTAGGGCTCGTCGCCTTGGCCGCGCTCGCCGATGGGCGGCAGGTGCCTGTTCTTCTGCATGAGGCGCAGCTCAAGGCGCGAGTCGGAGTTGGCTGCGCACAGCTTCTGCGCCAGCTGCCTGCGCCCGGGCATCGGCGGCAGGTGCTTGGGCCGCTGCGCAGACGGCTGCGCGCCGCGCAGCGCGCCCTCCGCCGGCAGGAAGGCGCTGCCCTTCGAAGGGATGGACGCCGTCGACGCGAAGTGCTTTTTGTTCATTTTCGACATGCGCAGGATGTCGCTCTGTTTGAGGATCATTGAGAAGGCTGTGGATCTGGTTGTGGTTTCGTAACCCTCGTCCGTGCCCGGTGTGGCGTTGTAATGTATCAAACATCTCCCCTCGCATTGATGTTCGCAATCTAAGCTGACTTGGACTGATTTATTGACAATCTTTGGGGGTTTAACGTCTATGGAACATGAGGGTTCGTCGCTGCTAATGTCAAATGTGTGTGACGTGTCGGATTCACCTGCGATGGCACGGACGTCCTTTGTGTCGTATAGAATGCCCATTTCTTTTTCGTATTCTGCGTCGTGCTTGCGCTTTCGACTGTATGATTCTTCGGTTATTCCACGTCTCGTTTTTGACGAACGACTTTCGAGAATTCCTCTGCCTTCAGGATATCCTGGCACTACTCCAAATTGAGTCAGCAAGTCGAATTCAAAGTATTCTGACCTCAAGCAGTATGACTCAGGGATTATTCCCAGACTGTAATCTGGAAACTTATAATCTGTTTCCCACGCTTCGTTCTCAATTTCAGTATTAAGTTTTCTCTTGAGATCCTTGAGAAAAGCTTTGCATATATATCCTGTAACACCAAAAATAAAATTAATTACATAGTTGCATGCTCATCAATAATATTTTAAATAAATTTACCATCCATTTATTAATTTTGTTACATATGTTTTTGTTTATAATATTCCGTTGAAATAAAATGAAGAATTAGGCTTTAATATTTTAGTCCTACATAAATGAATTATAAAATAAATAAGGTCTTCCTTGTGGAGAACTCTTTCACGAGGTCTCACGTTGTACACAGAGACGAAACAATGTCGTAAACGATAATCGTCCCAAAAGATAGTTATGTACTCATAAAATACACTGGTGCTTGTGAGAATTGCAACCCAGAAGGAATGGTCGAAATAACTTAAAAATCAATATATATGTTGAACATTGTATCTATAAGAAATAATTTAATTTGTAAGGGGATTGCGTGCACTTTGATCTACCAGCGCCCTTCAGTGTAACGCCACACTCAGTCGGTGTAGAGATGTCAAACGTCGTGGAAACGTGTAAGCAAGTGCCAGTATGCCTCGTCGACGTCAAAGGGCGCAATATCAGCATCTGAGTGAGTTCGAACGGGACAGAATGATCGGTCTCCCGGAAGCAGGTGGGTCGTATCGTGACATTACGGCTCAAGCGGTGCGCGCTGCTACGACAGTGACGCGTGTTCGGAACCAGTGGATGGAGGAAGGTCTGTCTACACAGCGTCGAGCGGGTACGGATACAATGTGACCACAACGCGAGATGTCCGCATGGCCGTAACCGACAGAACGGCGTCGTTCACAGTGTTGACTCGACTTTGGAGCACTGAAACGGGTGTGGTCATGTCTGCGTCGACGATTCGACCCCGTTTGCTGAGGGCTGGATAGATGGCATGTATACCACTGTGTCGGATTCCGTTATCCAGAAATCACCAACGCCTCAAGCGTCAACGGGCACGTGAACGTGTTCACAGGTGTGTTGAATGGCACAATGTAGTTTTTTCAGACGATTTGTGCTACAGCAATGATCGCGTACGTGTTCGACGCTACCTTGGTGATCGCAGTCAGCCAGCCTGCATTGTTCTGCGCCACAGCGGACAAACGCCAAGTGTGATGGTTTCTGGCGCCATTGGCTACAATGGGCAATCTCTTCTCATACATATTGAGGGCAATCGGAACAGCAAACAGCTACGTGAGGGGAATTTTAGAGCCCGAGGTACTGCGCCACATTCAAGCAGCTCCACATGCCATATTTCAGCAGGATAATGCTCAATCTCAATTAGCGAGGAATGGACAAGCTTTCTGCCAAGAATGACGGATACCACTGCTTCCTTGGTCTGCACGTTTGCTTGACATGTCGCCCATCGAACAAGACAGGAATATGATCGCACAAAGGCAACTTGTTCCTTCTGGTTCTCTTGTAGTCATTGCCAATGCTTTGTGATAATGCCCAGAAACCGTCTGTAAGTGTCTTCGCCAGCAGCATAGGCTCTCTTTTCGTCCATGGCATGATATCTATATGATCGGATGCCAGCGCGTGGTGGCTTCACACCGTACTAAATACTGAAGGTCAAAATGCATGTTCAGTTCTGTAATTCTAATAACTTGTATATTGTGATATTCCTAATCTGTGGAATAAATTTGAATGTAATGTCTCCTTATTAGTGTTGCAATTCTCACAAATACCAGTGTAGTTTATTGATTGAAAGGTTCAAGTGTACAACAAGAAAACGCTTTTGATGTACTAGAGGTTAAAAAAACACGGGTCCTCTTTACCATTGTTTTATTGCAGGCTACTAGTTTACTATTAGACTTCGTATTTTTGTCTCTAAAATATGTTATCTTAGGCTACTAAAATGATCTCTCAAAGAGCAAAAAAATGCTGCAATTTTTTTAAAAATATGAAGTAAAATTGTCATGAAAATATTTTTTTAAATTAACTCTTATTTTACTTGTAACTAACTTATTAGAACTATTAGAACAAATTATTAAAAAGAAACACCAATTAAAACATCTACGATTTTGTACTGAATAT
Organism: Teleogryllus occipitalis; assembly: GCA_011170035.1. Taxonomy (NCBI): domain Eukaryota; kingdom Metazoa; phylum Arthropoda; class Insecta; order Orthoptera; family Gryllidae; genus Teleogryllus; species Teleogryllus occipitalis. The sequence continues at coordinate 124,882 of BLKR01009262.1, forward strand.
ATTATGCGCAGAATTTTTATTTGAACATTTGCTACTGCTGCTTATTTGGAATAAATTATCTTCCTTTTCTAAAGCAGACCGCTGCTGAAATAATCCGAGATTTTTATTTAAAGTAGATTTAAGCTTCAGTCAATATTTCTCTCTAGAAACGCTTTCAAGTTTATTGAGGTTCCCGTTACAATAAACAGACATTGTTAGATTTTTAGAAAACGAATTTCTAGTTTCGAACCCTAAAGGTAAATTGCCAATTTGACAATTTTAGGCACAATAAATATAGTTCCTTCAGTTAGTAAAGCCAAAAAAGTAAAATAGATATTTCCCTACAATCCGAAGTCTGTTTATTACAACGCTAGAAAGTCACCTGCAAGTGAAACGGAAAGGGCGTGCTTTTGGGCTGGAGTCTTCGCGCACGCACTATCGCAATACCAACAAAAAATCACATTTCACCATACCGCGCACGCTCACACGATAGCCAACAAAAAATCACGTACGGCGATGTGAAGGCGAAATTTTTGAAACAAAAGGGGTGTCATTGCAATAAAACGCAAGTGATATTTTTTTCCTGAGACCGTTTTTTGCAACGCTAGAGAGCCGCGTGGGTGTGGGGGTGAGAAGGACGTGGCATAGCGTGCGTGGCTGGACGGACAGGATGAATAGGACGGCAGGTGGGTTCAACGGAAGGACACAAGGCTGGACGGGCAAGACAAGGTGAAATGGGAGTGCCTAGGCGGGAAGGGTAGGATCAGGCAGTCCGGGTGGGGCGAGGTGGGAGGGTGGAACGGGCGGGACGAGGTGAGACGGGCGGGACGAGGCGGGACGGGCGAGACGGGCAGGACGAGGCGGGACGAGGCGAGACGGGCAGGACGAGGCGGGACGAGGCGAGACGGGCGGACGGGCGGGACGAGGCGAGACGGGCGGGACGAGGCGGATGGGACGAGGCGAGACGGATGGGAGACGGGCGGACGAGGCGAGACGGGCGGGACGAGGCGAGACGGGCGGGACGAGGCGAGACGGGCGGGACGAGGCGAGACGGGCGGGACGAGGCGAGACCGGGACGAGACGAGACGGGCGGGACGAGAGCGAGACGGGCGGGACGAGGCGAGACGGACGGGACGAGGTGAGACGGGCGGGACGAGGCGAGACGGGCGGGACGAGGCTTGACAGCGAGACGCGGTCAGACGGGCAGGGTGAGGCGGGATGTATGGGCCATGCTGGACGGGGTGAACGGACCGGACGGGTAGGGTAGACGGGACGGATGAGCACAACTGGGATGGGCATTACGAAGCAATACCGGGGGCAGTAGCTCTGTGCATCAACAGATGTCACTGCAGCGCCTCGGACCGGGAGGTCCTAGATTCGAGTCCTGACTGCGGCAGTATTTCGTCACTAACTTTTTCAGCTAGGTCGAATTCAGTCGCTCTCGCAGGGGTGACTGCTCCGATCGGTAGTTTTCCGTGGTTTCTCCGATCAACACCAGGCGAATACCGAAGCTGTACCCTAACAAACGGGCCACGGACCGCGCGCGCTTTCCTTCCTCTTCCTTGTCCTATCCTCTCCCCTTACACACACACTTACACTAACACGCTCTACCACATATTCCGGGAGACCGGTCGGGAGCTTAGAGCTTTTTTTCTCGGAAGATCACCGCCATCTCCCGAGAAAAAAAACATGCATTACACTTACGAGACCAATGACCTAAGCTGTTGACGGGCCCGGAATCACTAACCAACCAACCAATTACGAAGCGAGACTGCGGGGCAAGACGGGACGAAGCTCGACGGGCAAGGCGAGGCTGGACGTGCGGAAGGAGGCGGGATGGACGGGTCGTGGCGAGGGGTAAGGGCGGGAGGGGGCGGCAGGGCGAACCTTTGGGGCGGTGCCTGTGCACGCGCAGGCTGTCGCAGGAGCTGGCGCGCGACAGCGACGAGCGGCTGGGCGCGGAGGAGGCGCGCGAGCTGCGGGTGGAGGGCGGCGTCTCGGCGAGGAACGCGTTCGGCCACACGCGCAGCCGCTGCTCCTCCTCCTGCTGGTTGGCCAGGTCCACGCGCCGCTGCAGCGCCCTGCGGTGCGCCGCGTGCCGCTGCATGTCCAGCCGCCTCTGCGTCGCGTCTTCCGGGCCGCTGGGCACCGCATCGTCCCTGCCGTACAAAGTGCCTCGTACTCAAATCGCGTCAAAGGCCTGTCGCCGAACACCAACTGGGAGCTGGGAACACGTCGCTAAATATGAAGATTTAAACGTAAATCGAGAGAGTTGATGTATCAATTTCTAGGAGATGAAGGGTATATTGCATTCTTCTCTGAATTAACATTGCTCGTCATTATAATACAAAAGTTTAAAAAACCTTTGTTATTAACACAAACAGTTCCACTTTTTATTTTTGACAGCCAAGAGTAATTTATTATGTATAATTTATATTTAAGGAGACGATAACAGAAAGGAAGTAACAACGAGCGGAAGTACGCACTCCTTGAATTCAAAGAGACGGTAACAGAAATGAAGGAAATGAAGTGAAAGTACGCACGCTTACTATGTTAATAATGTATATAATGTAAATATTCTAGTATAATAATATTCCAACTGTATTTTATAAGATCTGAAGGTGGCTATAAGGTGTAGCTGAAATGTCATTTAGTCAAAAAACACTATATGTAACAATATAGGCTATAATAAATCACTCTTGAATGTCAAAAATAAAAAGTGTAGCTGGTTGTGTTTATGATAATTGATAGATATTCATTGAAGAAAATATAAAATAAAATATGTTTGATACCATTGACTAATGCATGTGTAATAATAGTTCCTTTTAGTGAGAGAACTGTCGTAAGATACACGACTTGTTAGAGAGCCTCCATCATCAGGCCTTTACACACATGTGTACAAGGCAGAACTCGACCTCTGAAACGTTGCGACGCTATTCTTTTTCAAGATACCAATTTGAATGTAATAATCATTTATGTTTTAATAAATATAGTTTGGACTGTCTATAAAAAGAAATTATTGAAACTTTTATTAAGAAAATACTTAGTAGCAGACAGCCTATGTTTCATCTTTATAATTGTCATTTGTTTAAATTTCGTCAATATTTTCATACGCCTCCCTTTAATGGTTGTTAAAATAAAAAGCTGAACTTCTTACCAATAATGACTATTATAATTTACGCGAAATATTGCAGTTCTTTCCAACTATACGTGCGGAATTCGTCTTCCACTTTCTTTGTACTTCAAGAGCCAGTCACGATTCTTATTTCCTTTCGTTTGCAACAGTGCCTACACCTTCAGCGAAGGGATGAAAATGACGGGAAATTGACTCGCTCTCGGTTCTCAGAAAGGGGGACGTCTGAGAGAAACGGGAAAGGCTCTTCGCAGAAATCCAGAAAACCTCTCCTCTCTTATAAGAGTTTCTGCAGAAATATTGTATTAACTCTTCGCAAGAGACAAAAGAGCTATGAGAATAAAACGTTTTTCATAAAGTTTCCTAACCCCCTTTCTCCAAGATCAAAAATGGACAATGGGAAACATTTCATTTTTTGCAAATGCATGATGGAAATATTGAGTACATATTGAGTTGGTAAAAATTCAAAAGAAATGCTTTTAAGGGGAGTAGATGATGGAGTTTCTTGCTAACAGTATCGCGTATAATTTTGAGATTATACTCGTTTCTTGAGATCAGAGTAAAATATCTTATCGTATGCGACGTATAAAAGCGGTAAAATTAAACACGTTTAGTTAAGTATTTAAAATATCTCTTCAAAGGACATATATTACTATCCGTAGTAGAGTAGACAAGCAGTATCACTAGCAACGAGATCTGACCAAATAGTGGATAAATTCATGCTTCCTTTCTGTTTAGATTACCGATAATAGGAAACAACGCTCTCGGGTTTGAACTTACAGAACTGTTGTGCCCGATTCCATGAGACATCTACAATGCAAAATCTCCGATGTTCGATTCTTATCACTTCCTGGGAATATTTTCCCAAGGATTATGTAAAGAGATGCAAATCAAGGGTGAACGCAATGAAATAGCAAAGACGGAAAATATTCCCAGCTACAACAGTTCCAACAGTTAATTTAAAGGAAATACAATGATACCGAAGAGTGTTGGGTACTTTCCCCATTTAGTCCCAGAAGTGTACCGAAGTTACGCGTTTCGGGAATTATATAAGTGTCATGTGAAATATCTCGATAAAATAGAAGTACGAAGTGCAGGGAGACAAGAAACAATATTCTGATTCTCGGGACGCGCTGCCTTTTGTATCACTCCCTACAGAAAACCTATTGCAGTTGCAGCGATCTATATGTATGGGTCCATATTTGAACTACAACGGGAAGGCTTTCGGTGCCATTTTCTGTCTACTGGATAGAAGATACATAGAGTACTTTCAATGAAAAAAAAACAACTGTTTTCAATGTCATGACATTTATACCATTTCCGAGTTTCACTTCACAATTCTGAAGGATAATTCTATAGCTGAAAAGTTGATATTTGGGATAATGCCATTTAACTTTAGTATAACTAGGAACCATGTTAATTTAGTATCGGCCGGTAATACGTTTGAATATAAATTTCCAACTTAGAAAATAAAACAAAATAATCGCAAATCGTTTACTTACACGAAATTAATGAATAAAAATGGCTTTAATGATGAATCTCCATGACTTTAATTGCGGTCTATTGTTCAAAGAAAGAGCTGAAGGGAATGAGGAAGGGCAGGAGGCGGAAGGAGCGAAGAGGGGCGGAAGCTGCGGTGGAGGAGCTGCCCCAAGTTGGGTTCACGCTGCGCCCGCTGTTATCAGGTTAAGAGATTTCCGCTGGAGGCAGCCCCACGGAGGCCCTTGCCCCCACCCCGCCTCGCCCCGCCTTGCCCCGCCGCGCGACCGTTCTCCTTATCTCATCGCTCCGCCTCCGTCGCTTCTTCCGCTCCTGCGGCGTGCGCCCCCGCCCCCTGCCTCGGCCCTCCGGCACGCGGCTAAGGGCTTCATTAAGGGCAGCGCCGCAGACAATGCCGAAGGGATTCCGCCGCCAGTCACTGAAGCGCCCATTTGCCGCAAGTACTCTCTCCACGTGCGGTTGTAAAACGATATCTCCATAGTCTACTTTGTTGTTTAGAATTCTATTTTTCTGATCGAATCCAATCCAGATTCTCCGATAATTAATACACTGATCTTAAAATTATTATGGCATTAAACTACTATGTTTGTCCTACAAATTGAAATTAAAAATGTAGTGCTGAAGAAAAAATACGTCTGTCTTAATTAATTGTACACAATTTTTATTTTATGAAGTGCACTTCCTATCTGCGATGAAACATCATTTTCTATTTTAATTTTTATTTCATTAGGGAATTATTTTGCATTAAATCGTAATACTGTAATTGTAGGCGCGTCTGAGACATTAGGTTAATTCAAGAAGTATTTTCATTTCTCTGAAAACTCGCATTATGATAAGCTTCAAACTTTAAAAAAATGTAAATCAGGGTATATGGGCACTCTTAAAACGGGAGGAGTTTGTTCAGCGTGAAGTATGATGAATGTTTAAACGACTTCATGGCTGTTTGAGGCCATGCAACAGCTAAGTTCGCTAAGTTTCGAAATAATTGCAACCGTCGGCAAGGAATGTAGATGGCGTTCCTTTCAGAATTTTGTGTTTGCTTAAATTGTGTTTCTGTGTTAATGTTGATTATACCAATGAATAACAAGACCTGAAAAAGTAATTTTTTTCGAAAAATAATTATCTCAACCACATCCGTTGAAAGCAACTGAAGGTTTCATCGTAACACAAGATTCTTCATGAATTCGTCGATGTCATCTGACACAATTCTTCAAGAACGTGAACACAACTTTACGAAAATGTCATCAACATATAAAAAGATCTCAAAGAGAATAAGCAGACGTGTACTCACAAATCGAGCGCTACTTGAATTTGCAAGCGCGAGGCGAAGCTGACGTCCCGCGCCGTCTCCTCGTCGAACGATGATTCGTCCGGCGGTTCGCTCTTGGGCGCCGTCACGAGCGGTCGCGCAAAGGCCCCCTCGCAGGCGGCGGGCTCCTCGCCGTACTCCACCGAGAAGTCACAGTCGCGCGTGCGCAGGCGAGGGGACTGGAAGCCATCGAGGGGCGAGCGCGCGTACCACTCGCCCCACTGCGACCCATCCCCTTCCGCGCTCGGCGACGAAGTCGGCGGGTCGGAAAAGCTCTCTTCGCCTCCCGACTCGAATTGAGCGGATGCGTCGCTGTCGCAGGACGTGGTCTGCCATCGCCTGCAACGGAGACGCGTCCACGCACGGCGTGGACGAGACATGTGGGAAAGTATTTTGACACTTTCTGTTCTAGTGGGTAATACTTTGCTTCAGGAGGTAAAATTTACGTTTCGTTTTCACTCTCAAGTAGGCAAGTAAGAATACACACTCCCCCACCCAAAAATTTAACTATTAGTTTTTTAAATGGGTGTGCTAGTGAAGATTAAAATAGTGTTGTGAATGTGTGATCTTTTAAAAAATACGAATAAACAAATAATGATATTTCAAGTGAGAAGGTATGGCTAGTAACAAACGATACTTTTTAAATAAGAGTTATTTGATGAATATTAACAATTAAGAATTTTAACGGAGGTGCAAAATAAATACGATTTCTGCGATATCCAAACAGATAATCTAAAGGGTGGATCTGTAATTTAGAACGGTTGCATTACAACAATCCTTACTCGAAGCGCACTAAGAAGAAACAAATTTAAACAAGGTGCCCAGTTATGCTATTTGCCGCAATTGAATCTAAAAATGGTAAATTTTAAAAATGACAAACTGAAGATAGTGAACATTTTTATTGTTTTTATCAATTTTGGTAATCCTTAGAAGGGTACAATATGTTATAAGGAACTAAATGTCTTAAAAACGGGTTTAAGTGATCAATTATATTTAGAATATAAAGAACCAATTAGAATGTCTAATGTTTAAACCTTTAATGAGTTCTTGTCTCTCGAGAATAGTGTATCCTATGTCAATGATTATATTATTACTTGCCAATTGGGTATTCAGATTTTGTGAATGACAATATTTGTCACTAAATAAATTGTCAATAACAATAAATAATTGTGAATAAGTTTTGTTTACATTTTATTTTTCCATTATAATTTTACATTTTGTTGAATCACTGAATTGTGAAAACCTCTCACAAATTTTGTAATATTTTGAAATTCAAACATTCGCTATAATGTTTATCTGAAATTACAATCTATCGAAACCACAGGTTCAGGGGAAGTCGTGGAGTAGAGCAAATCTACTTAAATTCTTAACATTAAAAATGGAAAAACGAGATGTTATCCCTTTTATTAGAAATGTGTATTAGGAAAAATCGATCTGCATAGAAAGGGATGTAGGTTCAACTCCCCTCCTAAAAATCTAATTTTCTGACACTTAAAAAATTCCGAATTATCAGAAATCCGGAGAAATTCAGCAATTGGTCTAAATTTTGGACAAAAAACAAACAAACAAGGAAATCTCCTGTTAAAAATAACTGTAAAATGTCTGCAGAATTATCCTGGACTTGCCCAACAAGCATTAGTAGTATATTTACGAGTAGAATTCCATCGAGGTCGCTTAAAACGTGTTTTATTTTGCGTATTCCATTGTGTTCAATACAATTGTGGATATGCTGGTGAGGGGGCTGTGATGTTCAACCAGATGTGTGTAATTGGTAGTGAAATGTAAGCATGAATTGAAACGTAATATAAAACTTTTTTTTGTTCTGACCTGCACGCTTTGTGTTGAAGCATTGTAGCAACTGTGAATGTGTATGTATGAGAGCATGAGAGTGTGTGCCTCTGTACGTGAAATACTCGGAGCAAGTGACTTCAAGCTAAGTACAGTGGAAGTATAACTATGAGTTAAATGACGCAATGTACACTATGTATATACACGTCTGTTAGCGTGTTGATTTGACTTTACGTGATGAGAAGTGTACTGTTTGAAATAAAATCTTACATTTTGAAGTGGTTTATGTTACATGTTATACTTCAGCAAGTGGTAGAGTAGAACGTTCTGCATTTGCATCTGTTTCTAAGTACATCAGTTTAATTCCCTTTTTACGTTTGCCAACTGGTGCTTAGCGAAAGAGGATTACATAAATAGGTTTTGGTCACAGTGATGACCACAGTCGGACGAAATGAACCTTCGTTAGCTTATTTTTTAATTTGTATCCCATTGCGCATTTCTGCTTTAAAGTAGTCTTTTTAGTTTTTGTTTCTAATAATTATTAAATAACTTTCAATCCCTTGAAATTTATTGAAGAACGAGGAGAATATAAGTAATGCAATTAAAGGTTAAATTATACGCTTCAAAGCTTAAAAGATTCATTCTACAGGACAGAAAAAGTAACCTTCGAGCTTATATGAAAACCATATATAACTTATATATTCAATTGAAGCGTAATACATCGTGCCGTTTTTACTATTATGAGTTACAACATTATATGTTTTCCAACAGTGTTTGCCCGAGGGGAGCATTTTCAGTACAGACAATTTTTTACTGATCATGGACTTGTAAAAAATGCTGGAATTTAGTGATAAACGCACATCACGATTCATCAGAAGTAAGGGTTTCGAACAATTCTCCAAAACAGTTTCATTGTTTACATCATGTACATTCTCACTTGAGTGTGAGCAGCAACAAGTTTCCAGAAGTAATTGGTCGTACTGGAGCCACTCACATGCCATCCGATTCGCCTTCCTGCTCGAGGTCGCAGTAAGGGTCAGGAGACGAATCCTCGGTGAAAGAGTCCTCTACCGGGTCGCTGCCTTGCATAGCCAAAAGTGCGCGTGCGAATTCCCTGTCGTACGCGGCGGGGGCGTCGCCGTATACAGCAGAGAATTCGCACGCGCACTGCCGCGAAGCCTGAGGGCAACCCGCCTAGGAGCGCGCGGGCTCTCCTCAGCCCCTGCGCCGCCCCTGTGGCCCCCCCGTTGCCCGACAACCGGTCAACAGGCCTCCGCGGCGCGCGGCGGTGGGCCTCTGTTGCAAGACCCAATGCCCGCTGAAAGAGCCGTATCACGATTGCATCCCGCGGACAACTTTTCCTAAGCCTTGTGCCCAGCTCACAAGAAGGAAAAGTCCGATTGCATTTGGGTGGAAATTACTAACGTAACTGTGCTGGTGGGGTCTGAGAGACCCAAGACAGGAAATAATTCGCTAAACGCTATTTTTTGTTTTTCGAAAAGTATATTTAATGCAATTCAACATGATAAGTTATATATTTCGGTAAGAGTAAAGAAATTAAATATCAGCCGAAAAACGCATCAATATTGATAAACTCGCAAGAATGAAACGATTTTTTAATACTATTGAATTTTTAAAGCTGAATAATTTAAACGAAGTTTGAGTGTTGTAAAACAAATTTGGGGAGTTAATGCAATGATGTTTTGTCTTTCTGTCAGCGCCTCTTGGACAATCTTTCTTATTTTCTTTGGAACTACTGATTCCAGTCTAACAACGGGTTGATCCCGAAGCTTGCTACTACTGACCAACAAATGTCCCAGGATTTCTTTGTCGGTGATTGTCGACATTTCAAATGCAAAGTTGCAATTAAAATAAAAAATAAACTCTTTGTAATATACACAATGTATTTCCTAATATGATTTTCAAGTCAAATGACGCCGTCATTACAAATATACACAATTTACAGTCGTATCACTTTTCCAATGGAAATACAATGTATATGCTGATACGCATGCGACGATGTATCTTCACCAAACTCCTTTAGCGATGTAGTAACCAGTGGCGAACAAGAATCGGAGAGTTTCATTCACAAAATCAGTGTAGAATTCACTGGTCAAATACTCCGAATATAAGTTGGGATGACAACTTAAATCTAGCTTTTATTTTACATCAACCCGTCTATTTTTTATTTTAAATTTTACCTCCTGATATGACAGAACACAATTGATATAATGTAGACATCGAATGTAAATCTCGTATTTCAAACACACGTGACTCCACGAGGGCGCCCTGAAGAGACTCTGTATCGAAAATAAAGCTGTTCAAACACACGCAGGCGAATGGCAGTGAAACGAATTTCGTGCACGCCCCGCAAACGAGGTGCTTTACCTGCGCCGCAATCACTGACGGAGCTTTCGCAGGGCAAACGAGTACCGCGAACGAAACACCGTGCAATTTCCTCCTCGTTCGCCGAAGAGCTACGGAAGGGGTTCCGGGAAGAGAGTACACCCACCCTGGGAGCTAGGACATCAGTTTCCCTCATTTGAACGTGAGCATAAGAAATCGTTCACTTTAAAATTATCCATTGAACCGGGTTTTATTTACAATTTTTTTATTAAAATATAGGTTTATTATATGATAGGCTTTGAGTTGAATACTGATAATAATGTGTAAAAATGTTTGAAATTCACTAAAATGTGAGGTAATGTTGTTGTAATGTTGAATTAATGTAAATAAGAAGTTAAAATGTGACCATTTTTTGACTTGGTAATGATTTCTTTCGACCGCGAACACGTAGAGGGATGCTTCACACGCCGCATAACAGAGACTGAAGGAGACAAAATTTAATTCAGAAGCATGAAGATAAAATATCCATTATGGAGGGTGTGAGAACATAACCGTGTGCAAGGAATTATTTTTATCTTCGAATATGTTGAATTAAAATGAAAGAGCTTTTCGATTTCCAAATCCAACAGGTCACGAAGGATAATTCAATATTAGAACAGGTGTATACTGAACAATGTTTAAAAAATGTTTTTGATTACCAATTAATAATTGTTGATGTATAAAATTTGCAACTTCTTAAAAGTATGTGATAATATACGATAGTATTTTGTTCGAGGTTCTTGAGCAGTGTGTGTACCAACTTTGGATTTTGTGTGATTTATTTCTGGAGGATTTTTCCCGCTGCATTCCATTAGTATTCAGTATTTTAATTCTAATCAATTTTTTATATTAACATTTATGGTAGTGTTTAATATAAGCAGTACAACAGTTATTTACATACGAAGAATATAACGCAATTCGTAAATTGCAAATGATTAATGGTTGGCGACCTCTTACTTGGAACATAACATCGCAAAACCTCAGCGAGGTCGAAGGCAGTGACGCACCGATTATGAGAATTCAATCGATACTCACAGAATGAGAATATGTGGAACAGCAGAATCAAATATTTGCATTTTCTCTAAAAATTGAAACTGTTGCAATTTTTTAAAATTTTTCATGACTTTCTGGGTATCTAACAAAACCATAGACACCTCTCATGTAGTCGAAGGTTGCGTAGTTTTATTATATTTAATATATGGAAAATAGAATATTATTTCAGATTACTGTGATTACATTAAATAATTTTTTTTAAAATTTCTGCAGATGAGAGACGTTTACCACTCTTATGTTCAATCTGTATAATTACACTATCCTTTTGTGTACGAAAATGAGTATTCGCAGAATATAAATATGCGTCGCTTAATATTCCAGTTTAGCTGAACAATTGTATCCGGGATAAAAGGTCGAACTTTTGCCCTAAACAAGAAAAGTGATTGGGGGGGGTGGCATTGCATGCATATGACGCACTTATGTCATTTCGTATGGTTAAACATTTATTTTGTAGTTCTGGAATTTTACAGAGTTCACTGTCCACTTCTAATTAACTTTAAATATCTTAATTCACTTTAGATTTTTTGACTGAAAATAATTAACTTTGATTCAGTCCGTATTCGCATTTTGATATTAAATTCATTAATATGTACATTTTTTTCTGTGAAATCGTGTCAATGAATGATACATTCCCTCGCAATACACTTTCGGCGAATATCGGGGAAGTATTTTTTTCTCTTTCCTGGTTCTGAGCTTTTGTATATTCAATTTATTTCTTTTAGCTACACGGTAACCTGGGCAGCAATATACATTTGGACTTATTGAGCGATCCTTATTGAATCTGGTGGCGGCGGGAGCAATCTCGGCTGATGGGCGCTAATGCTAATTGGAGCTGGAAACCTCGAATCCCCAGCGGCGGCGGCCTCTCGCACAACGCTGTTTGCGGACGAAGCCGCCTTGTCCTCGTTCTCTCACAGCCCCTCCACGTTTCGACAGCAAGTGATCCCCGTCGCCGCCCTCCCATCCACCCCCACCGCCCTCTCGTCCCCAACCGCCGCCGCCCCACTTCTGCCGCTCTATCCCCACCCCGCCGACCTCCCTCCCTCCCCCACCAATCTCACCCGGCTGCCTTCAAACCTCCACCGCCCACCCGTTCCCACCCCCCAACACTCCCCAACACTCCCCAACAACCCCACACTATCCCCAACACTCCGACCGCCCGCCCTCATACCTTCCGGCCGCCCTTTTGCCCCCACCACCCTCCCATTCCCACACTGCTGCCCTCTCGCTTCCGCCGCATTATCCCCACCCCGACGACTTCCCGCCCTCATCATTCTCACGTTGCCGTCCTCACGCATTCACCCTTCCTCCCATTCCTACACCACTGCACTTTCGTCTCCTGTACTCTCCCATCCCCACCATACCGCCCTCTTGCATCGAGGTCGCTTTCGCCGCCGCCCTCCAACCCAAATCTCGCCGACCTCTCGCCCCCAACGTTCTCCCGACTTCTCTGCTCTCCCATCGCTATCGACCTTCTTCTCTGCCGACCTTCCGTGTCCACCACCCTCGCGTTCCCATCTCCCTTCCGTCCTCGCCAGCCCCCTGTGTGTGTGTGTGTGTGTGTGTGTGTGTGTGTGTGTGTGTGTGTGTGTGTGCTATCAATGATGGTGCGGCTTCTCCCGGTATACTTAACCGAGCCAATTGTAGAGCATGAGATTATTCTATTAGTTGTACGACAATAATGTAGAATGTCGCACATGTAAGTCGAAAGTGTATGCAACACATGTGCTCTCAAAGCTTTCAAGAACCATTATGATTAAATTTTTATTTGCATAAGTTCAGGTCGCAGGTATCGAATATTTCCTTTTCTAAGATAAATAATTTGACTATAAAATTTGGTTTGCACACGGATCCATTATTAATATTTCATTTCCTCAAAGGGTTCTGATTTTTGTTTTTTTAGTTTTGACGCTTTAAAAACATTAATTACATTCTTTACCCACACCTTTCTTTATGGGTGTCAAATAAAGTGAGATGTGCAGCCGTAATGATCCAAAGAACAGAGAAAATTTGAAACACCTTTTGAGACAGTGTTTCCGGATAAAGTGATCCCATTCAATCTATATTAATTATTTAAGAACTAGAAATACAATTTCGTAAACAAATTATATAGTTGACGATCTGACAAATGGTGATGATGTAAGCATGTGGAATAAAGACACACATTTGATCTATGAATAGTTTATTTAAAGGAGGGTGCATGCATTCTAGCGGGCTAGGAGACGATGAACGCAGAGGGAGGAATTTTTGCACCCAGTTTTTATGCATGTGACCTAGTATTAGTAAGCAGAGTTTACTCTTTATATGCGTGAATAAAAGAAATTCAACTCTCACCCGAACATCACTATTGTCTGCGAATCACCGTTCTTTACGGGTGATGCCGATCAGAGACTTGAAATTCGCAATGTGGGAGATTAGGAATTCTTAGGGATTGTGATCGTTGCAAAAAATAATTGTTTATGCGATTTAGATGGGAATCCTCCCAAAATAACCCGCATCCAGAGAAAATCTTTGCAGAGAACAGATTTTTATAAATGAAGCCTTAATAACAACTGACGGTAAAGTCGGCCGGAAGTACACATATTAAAGAAGAAGCAGCGATCCGGTTTTGTGGGACATGCAATAAATAAATGAATGAATGAATAAATAAATAAATAAAGAGATAAATATCATCTACAGTAAATTAAAAAAACAACAACGTTGAAGCCTGAAACGATTAATATTACCAATCGTAATGAAAACCGCATTTGGGCATGAAACAGTACATGATTTTTTTTTAAATTCTGGTGAGTGATTTAGGCTTGGAACTCGATATATTTCTTCATCAATTCAAGGTAATTATAAAAATATGCTAATAACGACATCTAAAATACATTTCAAATATCCTGCAAACTACATCGTAATATAAAAACAAACAATGGTCGAAAATGTGATTTTACTCAATATTCAATACAAATACCGTGTGTAAAATTGCTCTCCAGGTACAAAAACTGAGTTTGGGAACAAAATGTAAAAAAAAAGTTCAATCATTTCATATTCAACCTCTGCCGGGCGTAGTATCCTCATAAATATCTGATACTTCATTTCTGGTTTTCTGCCGCATTGGAACTTCTTTTGTTTGACCTCTCAATCTCATCTACTTCCGATTTCTTCCTGCGAGCGTATCGCGCTCTGAGCGCTAGCAGCAACGGCGCGCAGTGGGCTGTCGTGCACTGACATGCGCGCATTGCCTTTCGCACGCACTTCTGTGAAGATAATGTGCATGAAAAGTGGATGCAAGATACAGAAATTTAATTTTGCTCTTAAGTGATAACTGGTCTCTCAGATCCTATTTTTTTATGTTAATTGATTGTTAGTGATTCCGGGCACCACAACTACTATGGTTATTAGTCCCGTAAGTGTAGTGCGTGTTTTTGTTCGGGAGGTGGCGGTGGTCTTCCCCCGCTGGATGGCCAGATCCGGCGCCGACCTGCCGTCGGCTGACGGGGTTTCCCCAACCAGGTATCTCCCACCAACGGGGCACCACCCCAGCCGGGACAAATTCTAAGTCCCCGACCGGTCTCCCGGCATTTGTGGTAGTGTAGTGCATGTTAGTGTAAATGTGTGTGTGTGTGTGTGTGTGTGTGAGGGATGAGGATAGGACGAGGAAGAGGAAGGAAAGATCGCGCGCGGTCCGTGGCCCGTTTGTTAGGCAACTGCTCCGGCATTCACCTAGTATTGATCGGAGAAACCACGAAAAACTACTGATCAGAGCAGTCGGCCGCTAGCATTCTCCTCCAGGCAGTGACTGACCTCGACCTAGCAGAAAAGTGTCGAAAATTCTGTCGCTGTCGGAACTCGAACCTAGGACCTCGCGGTCAGAGGCGCTGCAATGACATCAGTTGATGCACTGAGCCACCGCTCCCTGTGTTAATTTGACATTTCTGGTTCTGTTGCAACTTCGAACGCCGAGTTATGCACCATTCGAGAGTCGCTCCTTGATATAATATCACAGTTCAATAATTTTTCTTACTCGTAAATTTGCATAAAAGACCTTAGAGACTTGTATTACTGTCTTTACGCACTAACTTTTAAATTTTCGTTTTTAGATTAAAATGTTTTCTCGCATGTTTCAATTAATATTGCATTATCTTAGGAAACAACTAAGGTTATGTTATGTTTGTTTGATTTTTTATTTAGTTACTTTGAAAATGTCGGAAGTGAACAAGCCTAAAAATGTGTCATCTGTTGGTCCAGAACCGAAGTGCTAGGAGTATTCCAAGAAATTGTGCAGCGAATGTGTGCAGAAATTGTGATTACTGTCTGCTGTCACTAAGTTATGTGCATGGATCAAATTTTATAACATTGATTAACAAAAATAATCCATAAAAATTATGAAATTCAATTTTATGTAGCATGAAACATTCCTATAACAACTCTGTTTAAAAATTTAATTTCAATGTTAAAAAAGTATATAACGAAAATTTTAACTCTAATATGTGTGTTATTAGTTATATAAGAAATAAATTGAATACCTACATTGAATAAAGCGTAAATAAACCTAAAAAAATATGGGATATAACAAGAGGCCGATGTTATTTATAAAGTAATTAAATTTGTGTGACAACGGGTAAAGTTCTGAAGCAACGATTTAAAAAAAACATAATGCAGATGACTCCACGTGATAATTGAACTACATTCATAATAATCTACTTCGTGTGGTTTAATGATTTATTGTTTGTTATTTATTTGTTTTGTATTTTTATTCGGAACCTATATTTTCTAAGTATATTTATACATCTATGCTACTGAAATGTGCGTTTAGTATTTTTTGCATTAAATTGAAAGTCAGTAAATTTTCAATTTTTTTAGAATTAATTGAAATTCAGTAAGAAATTTCTAAATTATTTTATTTACAGTCTCATCAACGACAAGGTTATTAGCGACTGCAACTATACATGTTATACTATAATCAATATAGGATTTAAATTAAATAATGAATACACAATCTAAACAAGTATTAGAAGAGTAATTTACAACTGACAATCGACAAGATTTATTGAACTACAATGGAACAAAACTAAAACTTCTGACAATTTAAACATTCTTCTAAATGGTTAATTTTCACAGTCGCAAGTGATCGCAGGCGCATTCAAACTTAAATTTATCTCATGAAATAGACATTTGTTTTGTTGTAATTTTAAGGAAGGTAATTTTAAGGAACTTTAAGGAAAGTTCATGGAATCCATTTATTTAAAGTCATATCCGTCTCATAAAATTCATATAATTTTTCAACGAAATTATGTGAATGTAATTATTTAAGTATTATTCCGAGAATGGCGTGTTTAAAATAACGCGATCAAATGCCTGTAAAAAACATTAAGTAGGAAAAAAGACTTCTAAAAAGCATGAATATTTACATGTTTCATGAGACCTCGTATTCGGTTTGTTCTTCGAATGCGCTGCTTGCAGCCCAGTGTGCGGCGCCGCGCGAGGGCGTTCGCGTTTTGCAGCGCCGTGCCGCATGCGCCCCAGCGCCAACCGCCGCGGCCTCGAGCGCCATCGCCCCCAGCGCCGCCCACGCGCACGCGGCATCCCTCGGCCGCCCGCAATCGAATGCCCATTCCACGCCGCCGCGACCGCGCTCGCCATCACGCCCCCGCGCCTCCTCCCTGTGGCGGCCCGGGACCATTCCTGCCCGTCCACGCCCTCTCCTCCGCCCCTCCGTGCCTCATCCTCTCCCCACTTATACGCCGCCGCGACCACGCTCGCCATCACGCCCCCGCACCCCCACGCCTCCACCCTGTTGCGTCTCGGGACCATTCCCGCCCGCCCACGGCTCAACGCTGCTCCTTTTGTCACCCTTTGCTACCCGCTTCCATGCCGCTGCGACCGCGCCCACTTCCTCTCTACCCCTCGTCTCCTCACAGTTATGTCCTGACCCCGTCCCCCTCCGCCCACGTCGCTGCTCCTTTCGTCACCCATTCATCCCCTTCTCTTCTCCGCCCCTCCACGCCTCATCCTCTCATCACTTGTACGCAGCCGCGACCGCGCTCGCCATCACGCCC